>JAVQIZ010001940.1:0-11868 GCA_036023535.2 Galaxias brevipinnis
CCCCCCCCCCCCCCCCCCCCCCCCCCCCCCCCCCCCCCCCCCCCCCCCCCCCCCCCCCCCCCCCCCCCCCCCCCCCCCCCCCCCCCCCCCCCCCCCCCCCCCCCCCCCCCCCCCCCCCAATCCGTGTCGGAGGCCGGCAGAGCCACACACAGGGGCCTCGGCGAAGCAGGCGGTCTGGGACTCTGAAGGATGTGGAGGCTGTTTGTCTTTCAGAGAAGGATGTCCTTTAATAATATCACATTCAGGGGGAACATGCAGATCCGTTTTGTGTGTTTGTTTTTGCCACGGGGTGTATGTGTGTTGAACAAGGGGTGGGGGGCGGGGGGGGGGGGGGTTGTTAGTTTGAGTGCATGAGTTAGGGAGTAAATAGAATAACAGAAAGCCATACATTTTCCGACATGCCTCGCATGCTTGAGCTCCACAATATTATCACACAGTAACTCTGTCGAGCACGCAAAAAACACACTGTGATGTCCGCATGATAAGAGGGAGATGGCATCCTATCCAGTGACTCCAGACCATTGGACCGGGCTACTCCAGTGAGCCGCGTGGGACGAGTCAACGCCATGAAGCAAAGAGCGAGCGGAGAAGTTAGCCCGCCGTTTCCTCTGTCACCCGTCATCCAGGGGCTGGGGGGGGGGGGGGGGGGGTACAGCGCGGCGCGGCGTGCGGAGTGTGACAGATTATGCGATGAGTCACCGAACCTGGGGGACGGGGAGGCTGACGGGAGGAAGCTGCAAAGTGGGAGGAAAAAGAGGGTAAATGCCGGTCTTTACCTCGTCCTCCTCCATTGACTCTGTCATCGAAATAGAACCACCGCCGCTGTGCTCCCTTCGAATTGCATTTCATCTGGAACGCGTGGGCCTGCGCGCGCTTGGAGAACTTCTTTTGTGCATGTGTGTGTGTGCGCGTGCGTGTGTGTGTGTGTTTTGTGAGCGTATGTGTGCGTTTAAATGCATGTATTTTTTTAGGGGTGACCCCTGGCCCATTGTTGAGCTCTGCCAAAACTGTAAATGAGGGAAACATATCCTGTATATAAATGCAGTCTTTTTGGTGCAGTGTGCACTCTGTCAAACAGCTGATGAATTGCACCTATAGAGCTAAAAGGAGTTAAAAAGGTTGATGATTCTGAGGCTTTAAGAACAGCAATGGCAATATTTTACAGCAGCAGTTTAGCAGAGAGCAGTTTATTACCTACTTACCATTTGTAGCTAATGTCAGATTGCTATGGTATGGTGCCAAGTTAGACTGCACACAGATGATCCTATAGCACAATAGTCTAAACATATTTGGAAACCAAAACTTGATGACAAGAGTATAGTGGTTGAATATAAAAGAATAGTCAAGGTGAAAATGAATTTGGTTTATGATCCTTTTATCCTTAACATCAAGTGTCCACATTCCTCAATAGTTATGATAACAGTTCAGAGCACTGCTTCTTACAAAATGAAAGAGTACAAGAATTTTGTGATTCCATTACATTGCGGATTCATTCAGAGAGGATTCTCTTTGCAATGGAGACCTTATTATTCCTGCTTCTGTTTTTTTGACAAGCAATTTTCTGCACCTGTCAGGTTGAAGCTTTGAAATAAGTGTATATTGCTTTCATGGTAGTACAAAGAGGAAAATAAAGGAATATAAAAACAACAGCCCTTATCAAAAGTGATCTCTCTGCTAAACAAAAACAGAATACAAATGACTGCTCTTCCTTGTGTGAGTATGTTGTAATGAGTTGTCTGGGTAACAATGATCCATGGAACATCTCAGAGAGTTACAGTGACCTACTATTATGGGCTGTCCACAACAACTTCCACAATCCTATTTTAAGAACACCTTTCTGTGGGGAATCTAGGATTTCACTCCAGATATACAAAACATAAATAATGAAATATTGCATGCAATAATTGCTTTGACAAAATGCTGACCAACAAAATCCTTTTGAAATCCTAAATACAGCTATAACATAATATGACAATGATTCTAAAGTTGTATGGTTTTCAATAGATTGTCTGTTTTCACAAAGTGTGTAACTGTCCATGCTGTAGCATATCAACTACAGAACCTGTGTTATATATAGTGATGATTTTACGTAGTAAGGCAATTTGTAAGAGATATTTGTGGAAAACTTGCTTGGTCCTTAACAAAAACCTAGACACTGTAGAACATTATTTTGGAAACAGCTGCTAAATATAAACCTCTCAGGGGAAGCATATGTTACACATGCACGTAGGACTCGTTAAGAAATGACCCTTTCCTGCTTTTTTGGTTTGACAGGAAAACAAGTATGCAAAACAGTAATGCTTTACATGTTTCTGGGCTTCAAGTTGAAAGAAAATGCTCCCATCAGTACAAGTAAGGAATAGGTATCTGTGTGGACATAAGTACACTGATTGCCTTCATTATACTTCCATAATACATATACCTACATAAGTTTGTTTTGGTCTATATTACAGTGGAATGCACATTAAGTTTGTTTTCACTCTGATAAAGTGACACTGATGGTTGTTGCGGGATCTTTTGGGATAAAGAGCACGTCTGTGAAGTTTCACTACAGACACAATGCAATTTTAGTGTCTCCCATTACCATGTGGAAATCATTTAATGTATACCTCCAAAGTACAGTAACCATGGGAAAGGGACAAACAACATTGAGTTTTTCTTCACTTGACATAAAACAAAATACAAAAAAGGACGGGAACATCTGTTTAGCACTGCAGGGGGAACCAAGGCCCATCAAGGAAAATAACAATAACAATTAAATCAACGTGTTGTGACTTAATTGTCCGCTTTATATGCTGGCAGGGTCTGTCATTAAATATCAACCTAGGTCTGGAGAGACTCATTGTCTACCATAGCATAGGCCAATAAACAGAGGGAGGAAAAAACATTATTTTTCCAGAACCCCAGGTCATTCATGAGCTTTCCTTGTTTTGTTTGGTGCTTTCATTGGCCCAGAGAAGGCGAAAGCTTAAGTTGATAAAGAGGTTTACCATGACGTCACCCCTTGCAGGTGAAAAGCAATGTACATGTGTTCTACTAAATTACTTACGAATCAAAACAATCAATACCAGCAAATCTGTCTTTAGTGATACTTTCTCAAGCCCAAAATGTTTTCCAAACATTTCCATCTTTTAACCAATAATACACAGGACTTTAAGACCCATGAACCTCCAACTGCTTCACCTCCAAAAACACATTTTGCAAGGAGATTGTATTGTATTGTGCTACATTGTATTATATTGTAATCTTCACCTGCTTCTTCACGGGCGTCACCTGCCGCCTCAACTACTCCGAAGCAGCCCAACATCCAAAAGATGACCTCCTAACACAATGACATTGTGTGCTGAGCCCGCTCTGTGGAGGACCTTGGGTTTGGGACGGACGGTAAATCGCCTAGGCTACTGGAACGGAACACATTTGTTCTTCTTTACTTATTTGTTGTGATTTGTTTATTGACCTGTTACGGCCACCAATATATTGTATGTCCGTATTGTATGTATTGTGTACGTGTATGTGGTTGTGTTGCATTTCCTTCTGTTTTCTCCTTCGCCATTCCCTTCGTACAGAATTGCTGCCTGCTTCCCTTTGGTTCCCACCCTTCATCACTCATCTGCTGACGGACCAATCCAGAGATAGTCCATCTCCCATAAAACCTCCTCGCCTCTTGTGTCCGGGAGAACGAGAAACTGTTAGTCATTTGCCTATGAAAGAGTGTTTGTACTTTGTGCTCGCTCTCTCGTTGTTAAGGTTTGTCCTGTTTGGTGTTTCGTGTCAGTTGTATTAGTTGGTTTATCCCTGTCCAGTTCTGTGTCTCCCGAGATCGTTAGTGTTTGTTCCTGTTCGTTAAGGGTTTGTCATGTTCTGTCTCGCATGTATGAGGTAAAGCGATTTTGTTTTTGTGTTGTTGTTTTTGTGTTCGCCTCGGTCCTTCAGCGCCCTACACTAGCCGTACAGCTGAGGGGTCTTAACATTACCCATTTTGATTATTATTATTCGTGCCTTGTGAACAGGGCACTGCTGCAAAAGAGATGTAGTCACAGTCAATCAGTCAACCCTGTAAAAATCAAGAAATAAAACGCAGCGTCCTAAATACTCCTCTTTTAAAAACGACGGCTACTTAAGATGGATGCATTACACAACACTTCCTAACCATAAAGTTTGAGCTAGCTGTTAGTGTACAGTAAATAGAGGCCAGTTGAGTTGGCAGCCCTCTCCAGTAACAGAGGGTGGCCGGTTGCTTTCGTTCAATAGACAGCGTTAGCCAGCTTTTATGTCCTCCGTGAACCTATATGTTTGTCGAGGGTCACGCCAGGCCAGTGTAGTATATAAACAGAACCTTTGTCCTCGCTTCCCACTGACCCCTAAATCACAGTGGCAAAAAGAGTCATAGAGAAGAAAAACAGTGAGCGAGTGGGGAAGATGGCCCTCCGTGATGGAGGAGATTCATAAGTGTATTGGATGGCCACATCAGTTTTCACATGGGAAGCTGGCTACAGAGGGGTTTCCTTAGCTCTCTTGAGGGGAGCGGGACAGACAGGAAGTCACTAATGTGCACTGTGTCAGCTGAATTTGGGGTGTGTATGTTTCTCTGTGTGTGTGTGTGTGTCTGTGTGGGTGTGTGTGTGTCCACGCAATTTACCTACTGTTTATCCTGACCCAGACCTTTCTAAGTACACCAATACGCTATCCAGGTCACACTAAGGAAATGCACACTTTGAGAGCATAATGAGGGTGAGCAGAGGTTTACATGCCTGTGTGCGTCCGTATGTGAATTTCAGGCATCAATTTCGTATACCCCAGCATTACAGTTCCACTGTTTGGATATCGGGATATTCACTCGTAGGCAATGTATATGACTGGAGCCTAATCCATCAAGCCCTGTCCTTCTTCCACAACAAGAAGTGGCCCATGCGGTAGACAGGAAGTTGAAACTCAACAGTTCACAGTTAAGGTTTAAACACAACAATGTAAACAAAGACGAACATATGTCACATATGTCGTCAAGTCTGTGAGCATGTTGAGCACCGCTGGAATGCTGGATCAAAACTAATCCGTGAGGACTTTTTGTACCCCTGGACCTGAGCTGTTATCCCAGAGTGCTTTGCCCCTAAAAGAAAAAAAAAATTATAATACACAACTGATGTCCTGCGAGACTGAGTGCTCGCGGTCCTCTGCTGCACCAAAAACGTGCTCTACGCAGGGAAGTTGCTGCACTGGCCAGTTCGGATGAGAAAACACAGTCCTACCAAGTAATTGCCTTAGAATAAAATGGTTCCCACTGATATGGATGTGTCATTAGTTTAGTGGGCATTCGATACGGAAGTCTACATTGCATTTGTAGGGCTTGCACCACTGCTAAAATCAATAATATCCTCAAACAGATGAATGGACCGGGTTACATGACTTGTTGTTATTCTTTGTGGCTCGTAGAATGTCCTACGAAAGTAGACAGGATTACTGTGGATGTTATCATAAGTAAGCCCATGTATTACTCAAGATACAAAATAGATATTTGCTTAGGGGCATAATGAAAAAATATGACAGAGCCGACTTAGTCTTCCTCAGTATAAACTATTTCAGGGAACTGGGAAACTTAAGAAATGTAACCTATTATATCATGCGGTTATGAACGTAATAAACAGGCTGCGACCACTTTAGCAGGCTTACTCTACTTAATACAAACCCTACCTCCACGGCACCGTGCTGTCCGTGCCAAAGTCTCATCAAAGACCTGGAGGATAATAATACTAATAATACAGCTTGTTATTACAGAAACCGTTGGGTTGATACATTCTCTTTGAGGCCAGGTGCTCTTAATTCTCTGAGGAGTCACACGGTTCCCCGTGTGCTCAGGTCAATCCAAGCGAGGCAGGTGTTTAAACAACCCCACATGATTCCGCCGTGGTCCTCGTGGTTGTTGTGGAATTGGTTGAGTGCTCTGCTACCACACATTGAATCTCTTAGCCCTAGAGAAACGTCAGATGTTTTCGAATGCTAGAAACATGGTGATCCAGCCAAAGGCATTTTAACATTGCTCTGTTGGATTGAGATGATTGAATTTTTTTTAACTTTCTATTCAACACCAAAGGAAGAGAGATTGAGCCAGAAATCCACTGAAAGGCCATTTGTGTGGAAAAAAAGGTTTTCCGGTTGTGATGTATTTTTAATTTAGACTTTTCCCTTTTGAAATGTATTACCAAGAATACCTTTTATAATGAACATCCACTTATTTATCCTTACTCCCACAGCTCTCAGAAATCCAATGTTCCTTGAAATTAGCTGTTTCTGCCTTCTATCACACAGGGCATTGATCCATTACTCGCTCACAAATTGAACGACACCTCTTTATTATAATTAGGAAAAACAGCTTCATAAGCACACTCCTCCCATGCGGCGAGAGAGCGAGAGAGAGCTAGAGCGAGAGAGAAAAAGAGAAAGAGAGAGAGAGAGATAGACAGAAACAGAGAAGAGAACGTCCCCTAGTTAGTAGCCGATAAACAGTCAACTTAATTGCTTTCACAGAACCAGTCGGCCAGAGCGAGATAGAGGCGGGGCAAAGTAGCTGTCACTCAACCCTGCTCAGATAATGTAAGTGAGGGTGAAACAGTGGGTTCTTAGAATTGAATTAGCTTTTCGAAAGAGAGAAATGGACCTTTAAGACAGACTGTGATGATAAGTGATACAATGTGCTGGGTTCATGTAAGGGGAGCAGACCTATTTGGAGAGCGGCCCACAATGTGTGACTTGATGGAAGTGTTTTTGTTGCATTGATTACATCTGACAGGCTGGACGATACACAGTGTTCAAATAATCATAATTATAATCATAATTTACATCATGAACATAACCGTAAACACACAACACACGCTCATCGATACACACACATGCACCTAAGGTATTCACACTCAGGATCGCATATTTGCACAAGTTCACCCAACTTCAGCTTACCCACTAACTATCATCATCCCGCAGAACCACATTTGTCTTCCGACAAGGCAAAAGTATGCCTCTGTCCTAACTGCAACCATGTGTTACCATCATCAAAGAATTCAAACTTGTTCTAAATATTTATGTGCACTATGAGCCCCCCCCCCCACCCCCCTCCCCACCCCCACCCCCACCCACCCCACCCCCAAGCATTCTCAAATCGTCCATGGAAACTCAACCCAATCAAGTCATTCTTGGGCAACATTAATCATGTTTGGCACATTAGTACAGTGGATACATCAATGGTATCCTGATGTCTAAATGCCCAATGGTAATCAGCCTGAGGGATCACACTGACAGACACAGGCCAGACGTCCCTCTGACCATGCTGCACTCAGAGGCTTGATAGTCCCCGAGCACTTCCCCAAGACTCACTCCAAATAGTTTGTCTGAGTCTGGATCCAAATAGAGTCTGGACCCGAGTGTGTTTGAACAGGACCAAAACATAGATTCCTCGTAAATATCAATGCCACCTCTCTGCGAAAGAAAAAGGTATCCTGCTTGATGAAGTGCTCTATAAATTCCAATCTGCTCTCCTCTTCCTTTCAACTGTGTTCTCAACGTTTCTCAGGCTGGAAATATCTCCCTTAGCTTTCTGGAGCTTTGCCGTGGCCGACGTCTGGAGAGCTATCTGCTGAGCCTTTATTTTGGGATGTATTTACAAATTTCCATGCAAAGTTTATTTTGCCTGGAGTCACTTCATTCTATTTTCTGTCGTCCCTCGCCCTTCTCCAGTCAGTCATCCCTGACGTTTCTCAGATGATCAATGCCATAGAGAGTCATAGTGATTCCAAAAGGGAGAGCGCTCCAACTGTCCCTGAGGTCAGATCCATGGGAAGTTCACCCCATCCGGTAGCTCTGCTTCTGTGCAGTGATCTTACAGCAGACCTCCTCGGGGCAGCAATAGGGCTGCAGATGCATGTCTCATTGGGGTACAAACAGAATCAAAACAAATAGCTCCAAATCTACTTTGCTCTGTGTTCTGTGCCAAAGAACCGAATGAAGAAGAACAAGAAGATCCTCCTCCGCTCACTCTGTTCAGTGTTTTGGGAACTTATTTTGTCTGTGTGCGCGCGCATGTGTGTGTGTGGGTGTGTGTGGGTGTTTATGTGTGTGTGTGCGTGTGTGTGCATGCCTGTGTGTATGGTGTTGGGTTGATATGGTTTTAATCAGCGAGTTCGCAAGTAACACAGTTCCAGTTTTTTTTTTAACTGTTTCTCGCCTAAAGTAGACACTGGATTGTTCTGAAGTAATTATGACACAAGCTCGGGTTGCTGTGCCGAACTTTAACGGCGATACTTTCCCACCAGAACTAAATGAATCACGACTTTACACTCACATTAAGATTGGCGCCAACACTTGCCATCTCAGGAAGTCAATGCAATCCATGAGTGACTATCGACCCCCGGCCGAGATGTTCCTCCACGCCAAGGGCTCCCGGTAGTTCAGATTTATAAGCAGCAAAAACATATTGCCCTACACAGTCAGTACGAACTGTACCCTCCGGGAGCAGTAACTCAACGTGGTGGATAGCATCAGTCCACTCATAGTGGATGTGGCCAGTCACCAGCTCTGTGACTGATTGTGAATGGGCCAACACATCACAGCGGGGGGGTGGGGGTGGGGGGTGAGTTGGCACAATGTGAACAGGGATGAGGGATATGCCTGAGGCGCATCTCGGCAGCTCTGCATCATTCACTGCCTTTCCCATTATTAAGATCACTAAACTCACATTACTAAACTCTCTGTTTCAGGCTAGTGTCATGCAGAACGTACATTTAGCATATGCCCCTGTGAATCAGCATATGACTAGTCTGAAAGATATATAAGCTGTATTTGGGGGGGGGGGTTCACATTGACTCAGCGTGATTGTGATGAGACAGGAACTCACAGCAGGACCACTGGCTCACTGCACGTAACTCCACTTACACTGCAGCACGCGGACCGATACCATTAAGTCTCATAGTAATCCTCATACTATTCCCATATGTTACAGGGGGTATGAAAATGTTTTAGAGAAACCAGCTGGACTATTTTCTCCATTGAGGATGCGGGGACTGAAAACCGGTTTGTTCAATCAGAAGGGTTGCGTGTGGAAATATTGTTTCTCTCTGTGGTCGCCCCCTCCCATCTCCACACGATGAAGGGGCTTTTCCAGGGGCCTCACCCCACTGTAACGGGCCAGGGGCCCCTCCTGGTCACTGTATCCCAAACATCTCGATGCCTTCAAAGGCAGCCCCGTTACCAATGTCAGATGTCTACGATCACCACAACAGAGCCTGGACGCTGGAGGACACCTTTTATCTTCCTGTTAAAGGGGCCCTATTATGCAAATGTTCAGGTTTGTAGCGTGTAGGTTTACGTGTTTCAATGTTCAATAAACGATAAATTTTTTCCAAACTGCCTGCATCTGCAGCACCTCTTATCACATCTGTCTGAAACGCTCCGTTTGAGCTCTTGTCTCTTTAAGATAGTTTTTATCTGAATTTAGATGAATGAATCCTTGTGAACAGAGCCTTCACATGGTTTTTATCACAATGGGCCTATAATTCCTGTTTTGTTCTTTTCTTTTTATTGAAGAAACAGAATGACTCTAGTCTAGAGGGAATTCATGTGAAACAAATAGATGTCAAATTGTAAGTCAAGTTATGTTATTGAACTTCCCAGCATTTGCATTCTGAGCTGAGTGTTTATGTATCTGTTTTTGTGTCTGTGTTTGTGTGTGTGTGTGTGTGTGTGTGTGTGTGTCTGTGTGTACATGTGTGTGTGTGTACATGTGTGTGCGCATGCATTTATGTGAATGTGTTTGTGAGTGTGTTTGTCACATAATGACCATGAAGGAAAACTAGAGGCTGATTTTGTTTCAAAATGTTCAAGAATCTTTAAAAGTATCTTACAAATCCATCCAAAACGAAGGTATTTGTTACTGATTTCTTATGGTCCAAGATTGCTAAATTCCTCGCTCTCTCTCATGTAACATGGTGTGACGATGGGGGGTTAGGACTTGTGACAGTGTGGAGAAGGAACTCTCACGTGATGCTGAAGACGCGCCAATTACCAGGGCTGTTACATTCAATCTATACAACACAAGAAAAGCTTCCTCATACTCCTGCAGGTGCGTACACACTGTGGACAGGTCTGATTCATTAGGGCATTTCTTGACTAACGTTGGCTTTGCAACAAGAATACCGTTTTTTTGCTCACATCATTTGCCGCAGTGCCAGCAAGCAAATGTAGAGGTCAGAACAAATTGAAATCTGGACATGCACTAGATTTAGGTACGAGATTGCATATGGCTGTCATCAGGACTGCATTCTCCTCACAAAATCGGTTTTCTATTTCTGAAATGGCCCTGCCAAGGCTGCTGACCAGAGATCTTTTCATAGACTGACAGGGGTTGATGTTGGGATCGTCAGAATCTGTATGACCCACAGTTGAGAGCACAGCACTTTCTCCAAAGTGTTGACTCAATGTTCTTCTTCTCTTTGAGGGTGTGTGTGTGTGTGGGGGGGGGGGGGTGAATTATCCCCAGGAGGTGCCCGATAAAGCTCTGTCCAGCAATCATCTTTACTGATGTCTTTTACTGTAAGGACTCCAGTGATGCACCAACAAACCTCACAAACAGTGCACCTATCCCAAGAAAAGAGACTGTGGAAGTGCATTCGCCGGTTTCAAGACGTCAAGCACTCGCACCAGTCATTTGAAGAGGTATGCCTCAAATTGAATTAGCAGGCTTGATACTTCGGTGCACAAATCAACAGTGGCATCATCATCCTCTGAGATCTCTGAAAGGATAGCGAAAAGACGGTCTTCATTCTCACCAATGCACCCTGTCACGTCATTATGGCTTGGTCAGCGAATTTCAAGCGGTCCTTTGAGATAAGGAGCATTATACCTTCAGACACATAATGGTGACGGAAGAAGTTACGCAGGCAACTCGAAAGCTTGAAAAACCGTTCGGCACATGGCTCACCCTGCATGGTACGCACAGCCACTAAGTGTAACGGGGGGTTATTACAATGAATATAATGGAACATATTCACGCTGTAAGGTTTCTGTTGTTCCACGGAGCCCTAACTCGTTCACACACAGAAGCGTAACTGCACCACCAATGCCCATAACATACTAGTTATTTTTAAGATTTTGGGACAGGGAAACCCTTTTGCCTCTCTGCATTCGTGCTCAGACCAGGTGACTGTAGGCTGTGGCTAGATGCATGCTTCTGTAACAGTACAGTCATTTAGCAGTAACCCCCTGTCACGCTCGTGTGCCACTTTCAGTTGGTTGTTAAAACCATACGAGTTAGAAAACAGCATCCCTAGTATTGGCAGGGACATATTTCCGACAGGGGAAACAGAAACATGCTTCCTGTGGAACAGAGTACTCCAGCCAGGGTTGTTTGTGGTACCAGGCAGCATTGAATGATTGCAATATAGCACCAAATGCATGCTTTGGGTAGCGGGCTAATATTGACTGGGATGGCGCAATTTCATTCAAGTCGCTAACCGCGTGTGGTGGGACTGAGGCAGCCGAGAGAGGGAACAGCTTGAGGGCAATGCTTATAGAGGGTACAGGAGCAGGACTTGTGGAGGGTACAAAGGCAGGTCTTGTGGAGGGTACAGGAGCAGGTTTTGTGGAGGGTACAGGACTAGGACTTGTGGAGGGTACAGGGGCAGGGCTTGTGGAGGGTACATGAACAGGTTTTGTGGAGAGTAAAGGAGCAGGTGTTGTGGAGGGTACAGGGGCAGGGCTTGTGGAGGGTACAGGAACAGGTTTTGTGGAGGGTAAAGGAGCAGGTGTTGTGGAGGGTACAGGAGCAGGGCTTGTGGAGGGTAAAGGAGCAGGTTTTGTGGAGGGTACAGGAGCAGGTTTTGTGGAGGG
>JAVQIZ010001941.1:0-10617 GCA_036023535.2 Galaxias brevipinnis
TATATATACTGTATATATATATAATATATATATACAATATACAAGAGATATATACTGTGTATATATATATATATATATATATATATATACAAGAGACACACACACATATATACACACACATATATATATATACACATATATTTATATATATATGTGTGCATATGCAGTATACATATATACATATGTAGATTATACTGTATATAGATATACATTACATTACATAAATTACTACTGTAAAGCGCCACTATACCATATGATCCAGTCCAGAAAGTGCAGAGACACTGAAATTATATACGCTAGCAGTTTAGCAGTTCCCAAGTGACAGCAGAAAAGGGATTAATTGATAAATATATATAAACACCTAAATATATTAAAGGGGATCTATTATGCTTTTTGGAGTTTTCCCTTTCCTTTAGTATGTTATATAGCTTTCGTGCATGTAAAAGGTCTGAAAAGTTACAAAGCCCATTGTCCATGCCAAATGGAGCCACTCTCTCTCACAGAAAACACTGCTCCTGAACTGCCTAAAATGTCTCGTTTGTAGTCCGGCGTTTTCTTCCTTAACTTATCTAAGTCACTAAGTCACACATTTGCATAATGCCCATCTAGCGGCTATTTTGGCACGCCCTCAAACAGAGCCAGTCAGAGTGGAGGCCGGGAATTTTGTATAGTGGTTTCGTCATGTCGAGAAGTCTATTGCTGTGTTCGAAATCGCCTACTATGCATCCTTAACATACCACATTTGACCGAAAATTAGTATGCAGTATGTCAACGGTACTTATAGTATGTGAAATTTGAGTATGGAAAAAGTTCCCAGATGACATACTCAAATTGGGGAAATGTGGGGTACCCGAGAGAGGTTACTAGACGATGCTTCACGCCCCAAAATGCAATTCGGCAACTTCCTCCTAGCTTTGACAGCATTACAAAAATGCCAGGGTTTTGGTCACATTTTCCAGTTGAGTATACTAACCATATAATCGAATCTTTGTCAAAAGGTAGTATTCTAGATTTCGGTTTAAGTTGTCAGTATATAGTATGTACGTATGTAGTAGATAGTACTTAAGTAGGCGATTCCGAATACAGCCACTGTTTTTGTCAGTGTGAAGGCAAATTCCCTTTGTTTGGCTAGCTGACCAATCAGAGCAGACTAGGCTCGTTGGGAGGGGGTCCTTAAAGAGAGAGGGGCTCTTTCGGTTTAAGTAGTCAGTATATAGTATGTACTCATGGAGTACGTCGTAGATAGTATTTAAGTAGGCGATTCCGAATACAGCCACTGTTTTTGTCAGTGTGAAGGCAAATTCCCTTTGGGGGGGGGTCCTTAAAGAGAGAGGAGCTACAACGGAGCGTTTCAGACAGAGGGTGAATAGGGGTGCTGCAGACCCAGGCAGTTTGGAAAAACTAAATTGTTTATTGAACATTAAAACACGTAAACCTATTCTAATAGAACTCCTAAATAAAGGTATGAACCTGAACATTTGCATAATAGGGCCCCTTTAATATACACTGTTATCTTATGTAAGGACGGAATGGTAGATTTAGGTACAACATAAATTAATGCTTTGCAAGTATTCCCTTTGGAGTAAAAAAGATTTAAATAGTTAATAAAGGACGTTTACGCTTGTATTTGATCAAACCTAAGGGAACATGATCATAACAGGATCTACCCAATTTTGGTGATGTAACTAAAAACTCCCAGACAACATTATTCTTGTAAGGCTTCAAAATAATGTTTTGGTTGTTAGTTACATCATGCCAACTATAACTATAATCATTCATTATAACCCTCATGTGACTGCAACTGCGTTCCCATTTTGGATTAGAATATGTTAGTAGCTGAATTTCTAAAACAGCAAATGACATATGAGAACGCAGTCAGACTTTTTCTATCACAACAGCGCAATTAGGTAAAACTTTTTTAATAAGAACAAGCGAAGCAAGACGTTACAATTGTCTAATATCCTAAACAACTGAAACAACCCTTGTGAATAAATTAGGATGAAGGTGAACTGGCTCTGATCTTTTATTATGTATGCATGCTAGTGCACTGTCATTGTCTCATGACTAAATATCTGACCCAGCTATCTTGACATGCGCTACATTTCCTGCATCCCTCTCACTCTGGTCCACTCTGTCTAGGGTCTAATATGATGTTTGTTTATGGCATGCTGTTCCCCTTCCGATGACTCACATATAACTATTCATAACCTGGCAAAAAAGTCAGTCTGTCTGTTGACTGAGTGGCATGTATACCTACAAATCTAGTTTCTAAAAGAGTCGACTTTAGTCTAGGTTTTCACAATACAATTCTGATTCTAAACAAGGCCTATGCTTATGAGATTAAGTACATTGATGAACTACATTTTAAAAACATCTCTCCTGTTTTAAACTTTTAACCAGAGTATTTCCTCTGCAGTGTCCTGAGTACTCATCAACATACTGTATATCTTTTAAATATTACATTACAAATTAGAATAATATCCACTTACATTGTCAGGTGTTCACAGTATATGTATATCAGTTGCTACAGATTATAATGCTGGATACTTCCCGTCTATTGTCTGTGAAAAAAAGTCATTGTGTACAATTTCAAATGTTCAGAGTGGTAAGGTTTGATGGTCCTCATTTATGCTTCCTTATTTTTTTTTATATTATCACATTTCTGATATAGCAGCGCATTGCTCAACCCATATATGCAATCACAAGGCTCCCATTCACATATCATATCCCATCTCAGACCACCATGGGGGTGTCTGAGAATACAGAGCTGATGGACTCGGCTACAGACTTCTTCCTCCTTCCCTTTCTACCCAAAGAGGCTGCTTCTTCGTCCATTTCTTCGTTGTTCCCATTGGTGTTGAGCTTTCCATTCTGGCCCTGGAGGTCCTTGGGGTCTATGAAGGCCACGTGTCTGTTGACCTCAGCCTTGATTCCTGGATCCTCATGAGTAGGTGTGACACTGAGCATGGATGAATGAATGCTGTCCTCATTCTGGTTCTTGCCCTTGTTAGGACAGCAGAAACAGCGACAAGGTGTCAAGTACAGGTAGATAAGCACCAGCACCACACTGGCAAGACAGCCCACCAGGGTGGTGTATGCTGTGTTCAATGTCTCACCTATCCCCTCCAGGGTGAAATTGTGCACCTTCACAATCACATATAGTGTCTCATTAAGAGCCTCACTTACTGCAAAACAGGTATATATGCCTGAGTCCTCAGGTCTCAATGGACTTATTTGCAGACTTCCGTCTGGTAAGACTCTGGCAGTCTGGTTGGCTCCTGGTGAAACCACTATGTTGCCGGGAATCACCCAGGTCTTGATCATGTCCCTGTTCTTTGTGTCACAGTTGAGAGTGAGTGTCTGCTGCAGAAACGCCTCCTCCTCTGCCTCCTTAAATGTGCTACAGTTCATATAGTCGCCATGAAGGTCAAACGCTCCTACCATGATTTTCTGAGGGCCAGGCAATACACATTTGTAGTCTTCTTTAAAGTCCAGGGCAGAGTTAAGTCTGCGGATGTACCAGTGAGCCAGCAGGCTATAAAGGTCACAGTCACACACCAGAGAGTTATTGTGGAAGTAAAGGCCGTTCTTGATCCAGAAAGGTAGCGCCTGCAGCTCTTGGATAGGCAGGACTTTGATCCTGTTGGAGGACACATCCAGAAGGCTGAGCTTGTCCAAGCGGGTCTTGTCCTTGACCAGCTCCAAGGGAAAGCGAGAGATTTGATTCTGGCTAAGATACAGCTTCTGCAGGTTGACCATACCATTGAAGGCCGAGCGATCAATCTGGGATATCTGGTTGTTGTAAAGTAGGAGGACCTCAAGGTTCACTAGGGGTTCAAAGATGAACTCATCCAGGTGCCGCAAGCTGTTGGAGGACAGGTCCAGGTAACGTAGATGCTTGACGTACACAAAGGCTTCCAAAGACAGAAAGTCAAGGCCATTGTGGCTGAGCAGGAGGTTGTGAAGCTTTAGCAGCTTAACTGTGGTCCACTCAGCACGCAGCCGTGTTATATCATTGTAGCTGAGATCTAGCACGGCTGTGTAGAGTGGTAGTCCTGTTGGGACAGTGGTTAGGTTCATTTTGGAGCAGCTCACTATATTGCTGGCGCAAATGCATGTCTTATGGCTGTTCAGTGTAGATCCTACAACTCCTGGGAACCAGAGGACAGCCAGGAAGAGAGAGAAGTTGAGAGCCCAATACATATGGACCTTCAAGTTGGGAGAGGTGCTACACTGGAATCCAAACACTTTATGGTCAGATGAAAACATGGTAATGGACTTTGGATTGAGGCATATGTTTTCAATTATCGCTTTTCAACAAAGAGCAATATGCACCAGCTGGAGAAATCCCAGGCATAATGCTAATTGAGGGCTGTAAAGAAGAAAGAAAAAACGGTTGACTGTTAGATGTGATCACTGTTATTGTATTATTATTACTGCATGCATAAAAGACTGACAAATGTACACCGATACAAACACACACACACACGCACGCACGCACGCACGCACAGACACACACACATACACAGAAGCCTGATAATATAGCACACGTCTCTGATGAATAAAATGTCAGAACAAAAACGCAATTTTAACAACTAATACACTTTTTCATATCTCAGCTGTTGATAGAGCTATTCATTCTAACGTCACATGGACACATTAATAAAACAATACAAGCTAATAAATAGCACAGCCTACCGTCATACGAAATTTGAGCAAGATCCATAAAAACATTCGGTCTTTTTAAGTATTTATGGTTATATCATGCTTTGAAATGTAGGTACAGCAGAGCGAATGCGGCGGAGAGAAAAAAGACTGGAGGTCCTCGTCAGATATCTAGGTCCAAAGACGCGCACTCGGATATCAAAAACCTGGTGCTCAATTACGCCAAACACTTATGTAAAATCATATCATGCGCAAATATATTAGTCAGTGGTTAATTTATCTGGTTAATTTATAACCTGAATAAATTAAATGGCAATATGGGGTTCTCACGTTAATATGGATGTTTTTTTGTTTTGTTTTCTCTTCGGCTGGAAATAGGCAGAAATGACTGCTATCCTCTTCGTGATTCACACCACCATCCATCCACGTAGGCAGTCGATGTGGAAGCATGTGCTGTCTTTCCTGTAAAAACAACAACATCATTTTTTTCTCTTTCTTGAACTCGTTTCTGATATAGAACTGGCTTTAGATTCCCATATGAGAGGTTATAATGCGAGGATGCACTCTCCCGCATCTGCAAGATATGTCATCCTTAAAGAGGTTATAAAACGTTAATCCCTTCAGGCATATTCTAATTTTACGAAGTGGATTTTGTAAGCAATGCGTCTCCTGTTTGCTAAAACTGATGAGATTCAGATTTAAATGTATTTTTTATTTTTTTGCATGTTCTCTGTATAGGATATTTGCATACATGGTCAGATTAGCCAGTCTAGGTAAAACCAACATAGGTTTTATGTCGGCTATTTGTTTGGACGATTTTTGGAGCTTGTAAAACGTGCCGTAAAAAAAACCCCATGATTGTGACATTTAGGGTGGCAAAATTGCTAACTAATTTGCTAATATATAGGCAAGGGCGTAGATTTCGTGGGGTGGGGCTGAAGCTGTTGCAATCCCCCCAGTCCCCCAACAAAGATCCCCCATAGCATGTAAGATACCTTATTTATAGATCACCGGACCTTTCCATGTTAGCTAGTGACCAGTTAATGTACGTAATTTAGTGTTCGTTCAAAAAACTGGCTATTATTAGGAAACTGTAATTCAGTACTACCAATGTTTTCCTTTATTAACTCATTAATAAGCCTGCTACTGCAGAAACAGGAGACATTGTAAAATAAATGGCTGTAGAAGTCAGTGGCCTATTGACAGAAGTTGAATCTTTCCCTTTTGTTTGTTTAGAATTGCAAAAAGAAAATAAATACATTTTAAATGGAAGTAAAACACGTTATCAAATGGTAGCTATGTATTTTGCCCCCTATTTACTAGACTATGGGATGGTACATTTCATATTGAATCTTATCTCGGTTCCTTTACATGTTGGTGGAGGAATAGATAACATGCTATGATGGTACATAAGGAAATCTAGTCCTACAGTATAGCTGTATGAATTTGTATGTTCTGTTATTTTAGCATGGGCAGGTATCTGTATTCTATATAGGACACCTGGTGACATTTACACAGCCCTCTTGCAAAAGCAGAAGACCAACAGTTATACAGCATTTTTATGAAATAAATGAATCAGAATTTAGTTCTATAGTTAAAACTAAAGGCAGCACTAGACCCATTTGTCAAATAATTATGCAAATTATACCAAATGTGGTATAACTACAATATGGAACATTTTGATAAAGGCAGCAGGGGAGCCAAACATAATGTGTCAAATAACAGACAAATACCTTCAGGCAGAACATAATGTAAATATTAAAACAAACTATCATTATCACGAAATATGGTATGTCTCCGGCATTAAATTTTTTTTTTTCTTGCAATGAACTTTGACTAAATGAACAGTAATTATAAATGAACACCAAGAAAAATCAGAAAAGAAAAACTTAATATTTGTCTTTTAACAGAGGAAATTAATACAATATATTGAAACAACTAATTGTAGATAATTCACATTATTGACAGTGAGGCTGCAGAATAAAGGTGTGTCCTGTGGAAATTGGATGCCATGGATTAGTGGCAATATCCACAACTAAACAAAGGAAATAGGGATCTGCGGTGCAAATACTTGTGCAAGACCATATTAAGACCTGTGTCAGACATAGCAGAAAGAAGTACCCTGTGTTTGAGGTAAAAAGGCAGGGTTCAAAATGTCAGTAGAACAGTACAGAACATTAGAGTCTCTAAGGAAAAAGATATGACAGCAAACGTGGCTGCATAACAACTTGAACCTTCTCATTTAAAATTTACTGAAATAACAAAATCAAGGACACAATTTCAGTGAGTAAATTTTACCTTTACATTATTTAAAATCTACATGACCACATAATAATTTTTTACAGTGTCAAGCCTGCATGAAGAGAGAGAAAGATGCTTATATTTACTGTAGCTATAAAGGTAAGTTATCCTGCAGATCGTCAAGATCCTGGTGAAATAAAATAGGGATAAGACAACTTCAGAAAGCCTCTCTTTCATTCAGAAAATCTGACTGTGCCGATAGCGCATATAGACGTTAAAGCTCAGTGTTGAGCCTTCTGGAGATGTCGTGGGCTCAAGAAGTCGGCACTTGAAAACCTCAATGACATGTGCTGTGAACCCAAATCCCTTCTAAATATTGCATTCTAAAGTGCTCATTATGGATTATGGAATAATTACAATTATAACACCTACCCATGGACTAAACTTTAGTGTGGTTGGCAGAATATTGAAAGTTGCCATAATAATAAAGCTAGTTTTTGAAGATCCATTCCTTACAAGGAATTTTCCTTTGCTCTATAGGCTTTCCCAGTAATTGTTCTCTATTTCGTTTGAAATTGATATATAATTTATTTTTTATCTGTACATCGTACTATGCCATCTTGCAACTGTTGCACATCAATTTACCTCAGGTCATTAAAGTACTATCTGATCTTATCTCAATCCCTCTGTTTACTTGTGCAAAGTCCACACTCAAGGCCCGGGTCTACAAATTCACCTCCTGGTACATCACTGCTGAAAAGATGTAATGCATTGCTATGTCATTGAAAGTGGACGTAAGTACCATTGTTATTGTTTTTGGTTAACAGAGTGGAGATCACGGTACACAGTTGCAGCATACCCATTTATTGGTTAATAGGATACACCCAGCGTCGTCAACTTACAGCAGAACAAAGTAATTGTCCTTAGCTAGCCATATGCCTGACATTGTTGCTTTTTGTTGCATTTTACAGTGTTTGCTAAAGGAATACTTCACTGATTTTCTTAAACAATATGTTGTTGTGTAGGCTAAATTTAATTAAGCTTGTTAATTAATATTGAATAAGTTCAGGTCGTAGGATCAATGTAAATGAAATTCACGTATTTTTCCGACCACTGGCATTTAAATTGTTAATTAATTGTACACCATAATGCCCATGGATCATTGCGCGAATCAAACTTAGAACCAGCAAACTCTCTCCCCTTGGCTGAAAACGGCGATAGTTTAATAAATTTTAGGAAGGACCGCCGATGACCCAATAGAGAATAATTGTCTCAACTGGTTTGACATGCTGCTGTTTGATTGCGAAATGCTAAATTGATGATACAATGTTTAAAATTCCACATTGGTATCTGATGAAAAACAAAACAAAAAATCGAAAATGGGTGAGCTATAGCTTGAAATACCGATGGTTTTCAGACCACAGACAAGCCGAGTCTGACCCAAGAATTACCCAGGTCACAACCCGCATTGCGGACTCGGGTTGAATAAGCCAGGTCAAGCAACACACACCAGCAGTCAATCCGGGAATAACCCAGGTTGTTGGTCCAGTGTGAAAGGGGTACGTGTCTGTCTAATAACAACATTTTCCATTGACAACTGATATTCTTCTGGATTTGCTTGGTTTTATTTGAATTGTATCATAAAGTTTGCTTTGTAGTCTTTTAGGATAGGAGCATTAATATGCTTCCTTTGGGTCATTGATCTGTAAACGCAATGTCTCCTTTCATTGTTATTCCATCCATCCATCCATTAGTTATACCGATTATCCTATGCAGGGTCGCAGGGGGGGGAGGGGGGGGCTGGAGACTATCCCAGCCGACACAGGGTGAGAGACGGGGTACACCCTGGACAGGTCGCCAGTCTATCACAGGGCCGACACAGGGACAGACAACAACTCACACTCACATTCACACCTATAAACAATTTAGAGTCACCAATTAACCTGCATGTTTTTGGACTGTGGGAGGAAACCAGAGTACACGGAGGAAACCCACGCAAACACGGGGAGAACATGCAAACTCCACAAAGAAAAGTCCTGGGTTCAATCCCCACATTGCCCAAGGGCCTTTCTGTGTGGAGTTTGCTGTGAGGCAACAGTGCTACCCACTGAGCCACCGTGCTGCCCATAATGTCAGGATATATAGTTTAAATAAATGTGAATGGCTAAATCTTGGCAGCGCATTGCCAAGAGTAAAGTCACAACATGTGCATGTTTCTACAACTACGATCAATTTTACTCTCCAAAATTTAAATAATATAACCTCTATGATTCCTAATTTTAACAGTGTGTCCCATTTTGCATTACAGACTTGTTTCATTTGTTATGTAATTGAAATGAAAGGATAGGACTACATAAAATAATATATCTAAGGTGTGAAAACAATTAGTATAAGGCTATTAAATGATAGCCTACACATGGGCTGCTCCTTAATGCACATAGCAGGGTGTATGAATGCATATCAGCTGCAACCACAGAGGAACGTGCATTTGAGATTAGGTCTATATCTGTAATACCTTTTTTATTAACTGTTAAAGTAAAGGATTTTCTACTTAGAAAGTACTCTTCTTGGAACATAACTTTGAACTGGCAAGAGCTTTATGGCCTATATTAACACTTAGACTATATGTTGTAAAACCAAGTGTTCATTTTGAATGGTCTAAAGGACGTCCTGCCAACAAAAACTTTATATTTGTGTCCACTCCAGCAGTTTTCCAATGTTATACGCAGCACGATTTTCCCGACTTTGTAGCATTATATAGCGCTTAACATTGAGTTATCTACGAACATAAACTGCTCAGAGCAGTTTAGAGATGCAGCGTAAATTGCGATGACAACATACCTTGGGGAAAACGTACCCACCTTTTATAGAATGGGTTAATCGGAAAGTTACTCCCGATGTCAAAGTTACTCCCGAATTTACCAGGGTAAGCCAGTTACCTCGCTTAGTAGTATAGGCCTCAACTCTTCTAGTATTATTATTGTTTTTATTGTATTATTATTTTGTTCCTTACTTTGTTTGTGCCTGCTTGACTTATGTAAAACACTTTGAATTGCGTGAATGTGTAATGTGTATGTAACGTGATATACAAATAAATTTGCTTTGCCTTGCCTTGAATATCTTGACTAACACCGCACACTCCTCATAGAACATGCAAAACAGATTTGGGCTATTTGTTTGCAAGAAAATGTCACAATGTCACCAACGCTTGAAAATAGAATGACCACTGTAAAATAAACTTATGTCAAAGATGGTTCGTGGTTATATCGCATGGAGCCCAAAACATTTCTAAAGTCACTTGATGCAGTTTCCCATAATGCTTTGCCTTTTGTAACTGGGAATATCCTTAGAACTCATCACTGTACACTTCAAAGGAAATTGACTTTGTTAGGCAAGTTACCACATCCCTATTAAAGCACAAATCCATCGGAAACAGGATACGTTCACAAGACTTAATCACTCTTGAAAGACCAAAGTTTAATACAAAACTTGGGATTTTTGGGGCCAGACACATTGATGAATGCAAAACCGGAATAAAAAATGTACCCTTTTAACTTATTTAAACAATACAAAGTTGTTTTGGTGTATATTAGTGTATATTGCTGTTACGTCCACCCATATTGTGGTGTCCGTATAGTTTGTATTGTGTATGTGTGTTTTGTCTTCCCTTCAGTTTTTTCCCTTCGCTATTCCCTTCATTCAGATCTGCCG
>JAVQIZ010001943.1:0-10559 GCA_036023535.2 Galaxias brevipinnis
TGTAGCAGATCCACATGTAGCAGATCCACATGTAGCAGATCCACAGGTAGCAGATCCACAGGTAGCAGATCCACAGGTAGCAGATCGACAGGTAGCAGATCGACATGTAGCAGATAGACATGTAGCAGATCCACATGTAGCAGATCCACATGTAGCAGATCCACATGTAGCAGATCGACATGCAGCAGATCCACATGTAGCAGATCGACATGTAGCAGATCGACAGGTAGCAGATCGACAGGTAGCAGATACACATGT
Source organism: Galaxias brevipinnis (assembly GCA_036023535.2). Lineage (NCBI taxonomy): Eukaryota > Metazoa > Chordata > Actinopteri > Galaxiiformes > Galaxiidae > Galaxias > Galaxias brevipinnis. Next base: position 259 of record JAVQIZ010001943.1, read on the forward strand.
AGCAGATAGACAGGTAGCAGATCCACATGTAGCAGATCCACATGTAGCAGATCCACATGTAGCAGATAGACATGTAGCAGATAGACAGGTAGCAGATCCACATGTAGCAGATAGACATGTAGCAGATAGACATGTAGCAGATAGACATGTAGCAGATAGACATGTAGCAGATAGACAGGTAGCAGATACACATGTAGCAGATCCACATGTAGCAGATCCACATGTAGCAGATAGACATGTAGCAGATACACATGTAGCAGATTCACATGTAGCAGATAGACATGTAGCAGATAGACAGGTAGCAGATACACATGTAGCAGATACACACGCTTTCACGAGTGTCAGGAGAAATCTCAAGACAAGTCTTCTTTACAATATTATAATCTACACCCCAACAATGACTCAATCTATAGATATTCTGCACATGGCTCTAAAGATGGCATGCATGTTGATTGTGGATAGACATATATAGATAAATAGATAGATAGCATGCATGTGTGTGGGTTGTGGACGGACATAGATAAATAGTTTAAACAGGAGAGAGCTCCTCCTCCTTCAACTAGGAGCTGCACTAACATGCCCGGCAAACTATTGATCTATTCTCTGTAATCACATCACTACTGTGACAATGTTACTCAACAGACTGTCATTACTACACTGTGGGAGTATGTGTGTGTGTGTGTGTGTGTGTGCGTGCAAAAACCCAATGGCAGAAACAGTACTGTGTGTGTGTGTCAGGAGAGAGGAATGGGTGTGTGTGCAAAGAGTGAGCTAGAGAGAAAGAGAGAGAGAGAGGGAGAAAGAGAGAGATAGAGAGAGAGAGAGAGAAAAGAAGAGAGAGAAGAAGAGAGAGAAAGAGAGAGGATAAGGGGTCAAGGTAAGAGTGAGTGAGAGAGAGCGAGAGAGATTGTTGTTATTCTGGAAGGGCAAGTCCCCCTGGTCAGTAGGGTGAACTCCCTCTGGCTTTGGATTTCCATTTCTGTCAGAAACACTCCTGCTTCTCTCTCCTTCTTTTTCTCTCATTTCATTCATCTCTCTGTCCCTCATTCTGTCTCTTCATCTCTCTGCCTCCTTTACCTTCAGCTGAGATTTCTCAGTGATGTGGAGAATCTGTTATGTAAGTGAAAGATACCCAGCGCGGGTCTGAACACACACACACACACACACACACACACACACAAGGTTTCTAGGTGCCATCCCTCCAGTAGTATTCTCATGGTAACAACCATTTCTCCTTGAGGAGGCACTGCTGCTCCTAAAGGTACCTGAGGAGTAAGGAGTCCAGACAGGGGAGGAGATCTTTAGAGAGGAGGAGATCCTTACACAGAGGAGGAGATCCTAACAAAGAAGCAGGGAGTTCAACAAAGCTCTGGGATGTAATCCTTTCCAGAGAGGAGTTGCTCTGGGATGTAATCCTTTCCAGAGAGGAGTTACTCTGGGATGTAATCCTTTCCAGAGAGGAGTTGCTCCTCCCAGCTCCACACTCCTCTCCGTGTTGCTCTTGGCAAACTCTCTGGCCCTGGCAATCCACAAGACTGATGCTATTTTCTGTTCAGCATTTTCTCCCTGCTCCTTTTCCCTCTGTCCTCTCCTCAAGAGAACCTTAGCCAGTGAACATGTGGATTCTTTGGCTGAGTGTGGGCTACAAATCCAAGGTCTGTAATCAGTTTTCCAAACCTCGCCTCCAGCTGTTTATTTCTATCATGGTGACATTGTCCAACGTTGTTTCGTGTGTAAGTATGAAACATTAGTCCTTCCAGCCCTGCTGGGATGTATTATGATTTAAACACAGAGAGAAGCTGTTCTCCTAAACTTAGACTTAGATAAATACGGAGCAGAGCAATGAGCTCCCTGCTGCCACTTCATCAGCCATTAGACTGAGAGTCTGGATCCCAGAGTGGACAGAAGACGTTTCCATACCTTGGAGGACGGAGTGCTGCTGTTTGTTACTGGGAGCCTCACACTCCACCTCAAAGGAAAACAAACGGCCAGATTCAACTAGTGGTGCTAATTAAACGTCTGATTGAGATGATAAACACGGTTCCTGTTTCAACCATCTGCACTGGTGGAACCCAGTCGCTGATAGTCCTGGGGGGCTCTGAACACCATGCATAGTGTCCTACTGCCATCGCCACAACAACACAGTGAGAAGGGTTATGAGCTGAACACCACTGCAGCCTCTATCAGGGCTAGAGTGGGGCTTATATCAGGACTAGAGTGGGGCTTATATCAGGGCTAGAGGGGGGCTTATATCAGGGCTAGAGGGTTAGGGTTATATCAGGGCTAGAGTGAGGCTTGTATAAGGGCTAGAGTGGGTCTTGTATCAGGGCTAGAGTGGGACTTGTATCAGGGCTAGAGTGGGGCTTGTATCAGGGCTAGAGTGGGGCTTATATCAGGGCTAGAGGGTTAGGATTATATCAGGGCTAGAGTGAGGCTCATATCAGGTCTAGAGGGGGGCTTATATCAGGGCTAGAGGGTTAGGGTTATATCAGGGCTAGAGTGAGGCTTGTATAAGGGCTAGAGTGGGGCTTGTATCAGGGCTAGAGTGGGGCTTGTATCAGGGCTAGAGTGGGACTTGTAACAGGGCTAGAGTGGGGCTTGTATCAGGGCTAGAGTGGGGCTTGTATCAGGGCTAGAGTGGGGCTTGTATCAGGGCTAGAGTGGGGCTTGTACCAGGGCTAGAGTGGGACTTGTAACAGGGCTAGAGTGGGGCTTGTATCAGGGCTATAAGGTTATAACAGGTCTATAGGGTTCTATAATGTCTATAGGGTTATCACAGGGCTATATGGTTATATAATGTCTATAGGGTTATATAATGTCTATAGGGTTATAACGGGGCAATAGGGTTTTAACAGCGCTATAAGGTTCTATAATGTCTATAGTGTTATAACAGGGCTATAGCGTTATAACAGGGCTATAAGGTTCTGTAATGTCTATAGGGTTATAACAGGGCTATAGGGTTGTAACAGGAATATAGGGTTATCACAGGGCTACAGGGTTATAAAAGGGCTATAGGGTTATAACAGGGCTATAGGGTTATAACAGGGCCATAGGGTTATAACAGGGCTACAGGGTTATAACAGGGCTGTAGTGTTATAACAGGGCTATAGGGTTATAACAGGGCTGTAAGGTTCTATAATGTCTATAAGGTTATAACAGGGCCATAGGGTTATAACAGGGCTATAGGGTTATAACAGGGCCATGGGGTTATAACAGGGCTATAGGGTTATAACAGGGCTATAGGGTTAGGGTTGTATCAGTACTGAAGGTTTGTTTACACAGTCTCTCCACGGCAGAGTGAGAGCTGCATGCGTGTGTCTGCTCAGCGCTGAGATACCATCACACTGGAACAATGTTTCCCTCGTCTACAATTAGCCCTCCTCTCGTTCTCTGGTTATTTCCACAGCCTGGCCCTGGGCTCTGGAGGGCCGATAAAGTCAGAGAGTAAACACAGGGCCATTAGAGTGGGCTGGGAGAACAGAGAGGTTACAGTAACTACCTCACAAAGACCTTATCTCTCAGGGCCCTTTGAAGCACCCAGCTAGAGAGAACACCAATATACCCTCTGTCTGTCTGGGAGGGCTCCAGTACCACCAGTATACCCTCTGTCTGTCTGGGAGGGCTCCAATACCACCAGTATACCCTCTGTCTGTCTGAGGGGGTCCCAGTAACACCAGTATACCCTCTGTCTGTCTAGGAGGGCTCCAGTACCACCAGTATACCCTCTGTCTGTCTGGGAGGGCTCCAGTACCACCAGTATACCCTCTGTCTGTCTGAGAGGGTCCCAGTAACACCAGTATACCCTCTGTCTGTCTGGGAGGGTCCCAGTAAAACCAGTATACCCTCTGTCTGTCTGGGAGGGTCCCAGTAACACCAGTATACCCTCTGTCTGTCTGGGAGGGTCCCAGTAACACCAGTATACCCACAGACTATCACATAAGATAGTCCAGGTAAATCTACTAAAGCAATGAGCTGCAGAGTAATTAATAAGTAAGTATTAATAAGTAATAATAGAAAAAATCATGCATACATTGTAACATGCAAATAACACATACAATCAAAAACACAAGCACAGACTAAGAGGCCCCCCCGCACACACACACACACACACACACACACACACACACACACGTACACGCACACACACACACACGCAAGCGGGCACACAAAGTCACACACACATGCAAGCGGGCACACAAAGTCACACACACACACACACAATCCCACAGACATTGACACACAAACACACAATCCCACATACATTAACAGACACACACAAACACAATCCCACACATAATAACAGACACACACACACACACACACACACACACACACACATGCAGGCAGGTAGGCAGGCATACAAAGTCCCACACAGTCCCACACACATTAACACACACACACAATCCCACACACATTAACAGACACACACATACACAATCCCACACATAATAACAGACACACACACACAGGCACACAAAGTCACACACAGTCCCTCACACATTCTCACCCAAACTATCCCACACAGGGCTCTCTCTGCTTCTTTCATGTGAGCCCGCCAAGCCGTCCACCATGGCCACTGTTCACATCAGAATGGAAATAGCCAGCACTCAGCCTGCCTCTGGAGTCTGTAGCTAGGGCCTTATCAGCCGCAGCCCCCCAGCATACATCAGCAGGATTAGGGGCCTGGGGGAAAGGAGCATGGAGCCATAGAAATGCAAAGGAGGGGGGAGGGAGGGAGACGTTCCCAGCTCAGAGACTTCATTAATTCAGATTATTAAACAAGTTGGATGGGGGCGGGGCCAAAACACAACGTACGAAACATGACCTGGCCAATCAACAGCTACTGGGGACCACTGCCCCGCCTCCTCTGTCCTACCTCGCCACACAGACGGGGGGAGGAGGGAGGATGGGGGAGGAGGGGGGAGAGGAGGGAGGAGGACTTGGTATGCTTATCCATAAGCACTTCAGACAGACAACAGCCGTCGAGTATAAGGACTCACTAAAGGCAGAGTTCTGCTGTTTGACAAACTGAGAAGACAAATGACACTAAAGCCAAAGTTCTGCTGTTTGACAAACTGAAAAGACAAATTACTTTTGTTTCATTTCAGAAGGAGCAAACAATGTGTTCTAGTCTGTTTCTCCAGTCAGACAGTCAAAGGAATAACACCAATAATAATAACTACTAGTGTAGCACTTTACAAAGCCAGATACAAACTACTTAGTAGTGCACAAAGCTGTTAGCGGTAGTTGGTATTAGGGGTGTTTGCTAGCTGCTGCAGTACGCTAATCACCCTGTTGTGGGGCTCTGCAGGGGAATGGGGCTGTTCCCTCTGAGGATCCTAGAGGTTAAACGTTGAGATGTCCCACATTGCTAACGAGGATGGGAGGTGTTGAAACTAGGAGCTTCCAGAAGCTTCAATTCCAATAGAGTACCTCCATAGCAGTCCACAGCTCCCTCACTCACTCCCTATCTCCATCCTTGCATCCTTGCCAGTCAAAGGGGACATGAGTAGCGTCACAGGCCCGGAGGTCAAAAGGCACAGTGGTAACGTCTCCTCACACCTCATTACATCCACACATCAGCTAACAGACACAGCTAACAGACACAGCTAACAGACACTGCTAAGTGACAGAGCTAACAGACACAGCTAATGCTTCAAAAACCTTACTACAAATACAGCTAATAGGCACAGCTAACAGACCCAGCGAACTGACACAGCTAATGCTGCTAATTAATGACCACAAACACAGCTAATAGACAGGGCTAAAAGAAATGGTTAACCGACATAGCTAACTGACACAGCTTTCTGACACAGCTAACACACAGTTAACCAACACAGCTAATGCTCCTCATGTTTTACTACAAACACAGCTCCCAGGCAGGGCTTACAGAAATGGTTAACAGACACGGCTATACAGCTAGTGGTCTACTGTTGGCCTGGCAAAATGGGAACCTCTGGCAATGAGAGGAAGTTTCCGACTTTTTCCTACCACAATCTAAACTGACGGAGAAGGAGTCCCCAAACACACTTTTTCCAAATGAAATGCAGCAAAGCATTACATGTGATTTGAAAAGTCAGCTTGGCTCAGCTGGGTTGTGTTAGCAGGTCAGGGTATTTGAACTCTTTTTCTGCAAGCAGCTCTCTTAATGTGTAAGAGCAGAACAGAGGTGATCAGTGGCTCTGTTAGCAGACTAGAGACCAGTGGCTCTGTTAGCAGACTAGAGACCAGTGACTCTGTTAGCAGACTAGAGACCAGTGGCTCTGTTAGCAGACTAGAGACCAGTGGCTCTGTTAGCAGGCTGGAGACCAGTGGCTCTGTTAGCAGACTGGAGACCAGTGGCTCTGTTAGCAGACTGGAGAACAGACTTACTGGTGATGAAGTACAGCGCCACTCTGACGGTAAGAAACTGGGGCTGCTGGTCTGATCTGTAGCCTGAAGGCTCTCTACTGGTCTGGTCTGTAGCACCATAACTCTCTACTGGTCTGATCTGTAGCACCATGACTCTCTGCTGGTCTGGTCTGTAGTCTGATGGCTCTCTGCTGGTCTGGTCTGTAGCACCATAGCTCTCTACTGGTCTGGTCTGTAGCATCATGGCTCTCTACTGGTCTGGTCTGTAGCCTTATGGCTCTCTACTGGTCTGGTCTGTAGCCTGATGGCTCTCTACTGGTCTGGTCTGTAGCATCATGACTCTCTGCTGGTCTGGTCTGTAGCACCATGACTCTCTGCTGGTCTGGTCTGTAGCATCATGACTCTCTGCTGGTCTGGTCTGTAGCCTGATGGCTCTCTACTGGTCTGGTCTGTAGCATCATGGCTCTCTACTGGTCTGGTCTGTAGCACCATAGCTCTCTACTGGTCTGGTCTGTAGCATCATGACTCTCTACTGGTCTGGTCTGTAGCCTGATGTCTCTCTACTGGTCTGGTCTGTAGCATCATGACTCTCTACTGGTCTGGTCTGTAGTCTGATGGCTCTCTTCCACAGGCAGACATGCTCAGGCCCGGTCCCCAGACACACAGGGTGAGAACATCTCAGTATTCCCGTTAGGAGAGAGGAAAGAGACAATCCCTGATGAATAGACATTGATAAGGAGTCTGAGAGTTTGGCTCACAACGATAAGACTTGACAGCGTTTTTGTTAGAATAACTCAAAGAGGAGGGTGAGGCTCTGACTTAAAGTTATCTGCAGTGACAAAGGGGATAGCTTATCGCCACGGCAACAGACATAGATTCTCCACCTGGCATTCTGGGAGTTCTTAACTTTCAAGTGTGTTAAGCGAGTGCCTCCATACTATTCTGTTAGGATGGTGAGGTCTACCTCTCTGTTCCTAAGGTCTCTAACTCTAACTGGAGGTCAGCGTCTTAATCAGCACGAGCAGCCCAGCCCCAGGCAGAGCGCGGCACTCCCTGATACAGCAGGCCCAGCTTAAACAGCTCAGTCCCAGTCCAGGGACCGTCGTTCACAGGGCTGGGGCTCCCACACTTCAATGGGCAGATTTATGGGGGCTGAGGAACTTCAAAGGGCCCACATTCTTAGCTGTTGGATCTGGAGGAGGGGTCTAATAGCTACCACTGGGCTTATCTCTAGAGCACTGCAGTCCCCATTTCCACTGGACCGTTCCCAAAGCCTCCGCTCCTCAGAACAGATTGGCTTTCTATTATCACACCGACTACCCATTGGCTGTCAGTGAGCGGGGACACAAACATATGAAATAAAACGGAAAGAGGTGAAAGGTCAAAGAGTACTCAAAGGGTAAGGAGGCAGGTCAGGGGTCACCTCACCAGGACTTGCTTGATGGCTAGATCGATGAGAGGACCCTGTCACTGCTCTCTGTGCACGTTTAGACCCCAGACCCAGTCCAAACTACACTAAACAGGTTAAAGCACTGCACTACATTACCCAGCAGAGCCACCAGCATCATCTCAGCTAGTCCAATGGCAGAGGTCTGGGTGAAGAGTAGAGAAGTGGGAGTAAAGAAGAACAACGGGACCTCTGACCTCTGACCTCTGACCTCTGGCTTGGTTTGAGAGAGAGAGAGGCGGCAACACCTCCATGACCACCTGACAGGCTGAAAACAGAGGAGCAGAGGAGGAGGAGGGAGGGCTTGCAGTAGCAGAAAGAGGAGGAGAGGAGGAGGAGGAGGAGGGAGTAGCAGTCAGAGACACAGGCCTACTGTTCCCATGAAGCTCTTTGTTTGTAAGAGCCCCCTCCCCCTCTAGAGCCTGGGTCCCATCCCCAGAGGAGAGGGACAGATATCTACAGACAGACACACAGACAGAGAGGTAAGCCTACAAACAGTATCTGAGACAGAGACAGCATCAGAGACAGAGAGAGCATCAGAGACAGAGAGAGATAGCATCAGAGACAGAGACAGCATCAGAGACAGAGACAGGGACAGCATCAGATACAGCATCAGAGACAGAGACAGGATCAGAGACAGAGACAGCATCAGAGACAGAGACAGCATCAGAGACAGAGAGAGCATCAGAGACAGAAAGAGTCATTAGAGACAGAGAGAGACAGATTCAGAGACAGAGATAGCATCAGAGACAGAGAGACAGAGAGACAGCATCACAGACAGAGAGACAGAGAGACAGAGAGAGCATCAGAGACAGAGAGACAGCATCACAGACAGAGAGACAGCATCACAGACAGAGACACAGCATCAGAGACAGAGAGACAGAGAGACAGCATCACAGACAGAGAGACAGAGTGACAGCATCACAGACAGAGAGACAGAGAGACAGCATCACAGACAGAGAGACAGAGAGACAGCATCACAGACAGAGAGACAGCATCAGGGACAGAGACAGACATACAGAGGGTTGATTAGAGAGGGAGATGCGTTTTAAGAGATGTAGATACAGAGAGAGAAAGCGAGAGACTGAAAGTGTTGTAAAGAAAAAGATTAATATTGCTTGTTAGGTTTCTCCCATGTTGGAGAGGATCCATTGCCATAGATGTGTAGCTTCATATGAAATACATGATTCCCTTTCTGTGAGCGCAGAGTCAATGATTTAACTCTGGACAACTCTGCATAGCTTTTCTGGCTTCCCAGAGACCAAAAACAAAACCCCTAAATGTGGGGAATGTTAAGATATGTTTGGAGCAAACATTAACTTCAGCCTTATGGCCTAATCAAGTGGAAGAGAGGACTCTCTTTGTCTGCTGTGGGCCATCCAGGACAAGAGCCGCACTGAGACGGCATGGAAGAAAAGGCCAGGAAACGTAAAGATTTTGCCAAGCTTTTGTCACGCTTCAAGAGCCGCTTTAGTCAAGTCCTGTCAGATGAAGACGACAGGGAGAAAAAGCTTCCAGAGAAAGAGACTTCTGTGGCAGCCAAGTCGGGGGACTCCCAATGGCAGAATTACACAGTTACTCTGAAAGGATTTGCATTTCAAAGATGGTATAGAGGTCTGAATGCAGGTCGCTTCCCTGTGACCATAGAAACAGGAGAAAAGGTGGAAAACTCAGTCCAGTGCACTTTAAAGGACTTTATTAAAGTGTCACTAATCAGACGAGGAGACACTGGGTCTTAGTGTCTGCTCTCTCCGGAGCAGCTTAATGACCAGTTAAGAGTATTACTCTGAAAGGCTTGTTGACAACTACTTCCATCAAACACACAAACTCAGCACTCACATCTCACCATTCCATTCATACAGCAAAAAATTCAAGAATGTTGATTCAGCTGTGATGCTAAGAAAACCAGGTCCCAGTCATACGCAGTTTTCAAATCAGTCCAATCTCAGGTTCTAGAAGTCAACGGAAACACTAACGCTCCACTGTGGGGTGTCATCCACAAAAACCCTCCTTCATTCAGATCATAGTTATCCAACACAAAGTTAATATATTATTAAACCGTGTTGTCTGTTTAAGTATCAGTGTGTTCTGGGATCATGCATCACACATGCCTAATACCATCACACATTTAAGACAAATGGACAACTTTGAAACATTCAGAGATTGTTGGGCCCGTGAATATCCCACTTCCTAAGCAGAAAATTGCAGCCATTCCAGCGTTTAATGGGATAACAAGCGGGAGAGTAATCCCTGACTAACAATGGACAGGCCGCTGGCTGTCTCCAGCTCACAGCCACACATGTAATCTCCTCTCAATGGAGCTCTGCATGGGAGGACCTCACACCACAGAGTGATCCTACACCAGCCAGCCTCCCACCCACCATGCTATGCCCAGAGAGAGAGAGAGAGAGAGAGAAAGAGAGAGAGAGAGAGACAGAGAGAGAGAGAAAGAGAGAGGGGGAAGGAGACAGAGAGAGAGAGAGAGAGGGAGAGAGATAGACAG
>JAVQIZ010002000.1:0-17538 GCA_036023535.2 Galaxias brevipinnis
TCTCTCTCTCTTTCTCTCTCTCTCTACCTCTCTCTCTCTCTCTCTTTTCTCTCTCTCTCTCTCACTCTTTCTCTCTCTCTCTCTCATGCACGCACCACTCTCAAAAAAGCACCGTGTGCGTGTGTTTACTCTGATGTGCATTACGATCACGGGCCATCATGGTGTGCCTACAGGGTTAATAAATAACCAGGATCCATGTGCTCGCATCAAAACGGACGGCGTTTCCTTCCCCCTTCTTCTCCTCCCGTCTGGTCAAGGAGGTCAGAGTGCCTCCTCCATCCGCTCTCACTCCGTTTACAGTGAGTCATGATGTACGCTCGGCAGTGAGGAAAGGTTTGGTTGATGAGCACATGTCTCCTGTTTATGGTCACTGAGTGGTTTCAGATGATGGTCCAATGGGAATACTACTGGCCAGATGCCCTTTTAGCAGGCAAAAGGGTTTGAAATATTGTGTGTATGTGGTAGGCCTCCTAATTTTCTCTCTCTCTCTCTCTCTCTCTCTCTCTCTTCTGTTTCTCATTCTTCTCTTCCCAGCAGTGTCCCTATAATGCAATATAAAATCCATGCAAGCAAGACAGTCAAAAGTGTGTCCATATTGGCTTGTCAGACACTGGTGAATATTGTTCGGTGGAAAGAATCATTCCGCTAGCTCTCCCACTTTCTCAATTCTTCACCATTTTCAGAACACACTTTTTAGTGGCTTGATAAATGAACGAGTCAGTGTTAATCAGAGTGCGAATGTGAATGGGTAGGCCTACGCAAACATCTTAGGTCTTCTAGAATGATCTTTCTGAGGAAATGCCAGCATGGGGAATATATTTTCAGTGGGGATTCTCCCTTAACCGGCGGAAAACAGATTGGTATCTGGGCATGAATTGCAGTCTCAGCCTACAGTTCATTTTACCAGCGTGCGCATGATACACACACACTCTCTCTCTTAACCACGCACGCGCACACACACACACACGCACGCACGCACACACACACACCTCGCTCTCTATACACACGCTTAAAGCAGATTTGACAGATGAGTGATACCAGGAGCGGTGGAAACTGGACCATAGGTTGTAATCTGTAAAACCGTGAGATAGCAGGATTACTGGCCCGGGCCCCAGATTCGTCGCTATTGCCTACCGAAACAACTAATTTATTTGACAGTCCTCATAATGAAAATATTATTTTGGCCGAACAATCTTGTCAGCGTATGTGTAACGCACAGATTATAATGGTGAGAGTGAGGAAAAATTAGGAATATGACATCGCGGCTCAAAGTAGGGTGTCAGCAAGAGGTTACGTTCAATATCTGCGGTCCAGTGTCCATGCAACCGGCATTTTCCTGTGTAACACGCCCATGTGAAACTTGAGACCGGCCGGTGAAATACAGAGCGATGATTGGCTCCTCAGCTTACCCGCATGGTAGATACATTAATATCCCATCAATTCATTTGCAGTGCTTAAGTTTTAGTTGTGCAATGTTTCTTACTTTTTTATATATATATACATTTGCGCTTTATTTTCTAATGGGTTCATTCATTCATTCATTCGCTACGTTTACGACACTTCCCTGTATGTACATCAACATATCCCCTTCAGACCGTTTCATCGGCCCCAAATATGAAAAATATATCGAATTTGAAAATGTTTACAAATTTTCAGAAAGGCAGAAAAGTGTTAAAGGTTAACTGCAGTTTAAAGTTACAGGAGACTATAATGAAACAAACACGCAATGAGACTAACAGCATAAGAGCGGAAGTCCCCGGGTCTTATGTCTACGATGTTCACTGAGCATCATTAACGTCTCGACTCGTCTGAGGTCTCTTACCTGTTTGAGCAAGACAGTGAATCATCAATAAAAGGCAACATGAAGACAGTCCGGCGATTCCATTCCGATTCCAAAACATCTCTCCTTGGAGCTTTCACGTTGTTAATAAAAAAATACTTCTTGTCAATTGATGCCGCACAGCAGGCTGGCTGATGGAGGTCTTGGCTATATCAACTGATATCTGATATCTAGCCTAAAAGCAATATATCCTTTGGATATTGCTAGATTACAGTCAAATGATTCTTGTTTGGATTGATGAAGCTGGCTACCAAACTGTGTTCCCTCAGAACGGCTGCCAGGAAAATATTATGGGTTTGTCTCACGTCTGACCATTTCTATGTGGTCCACGGGTGGGCGGGGCCTAACCGAGTGGTGTGATATTTAAAAAAAATGACTTGGGCACCGCGGGGGGTGGAGCTTTCAGGGAAGAAAATTCACAATGTTTTTTTATTGTCATTACTATCTTTCTCTTCCCTGGCTGACACGCCCAAACCAGCATCTCTGATGTGCGTGCCCGCCTCTGATGTGTGTGTGTGTGTGTGTGTGTGTGTGTGTGTGTGTGTGTGTGTGTGTGAGAGAGAGAGAGAGAGAGAGAGAGAGAGAGAGAGAGAGAGATAGATAGATGGATAGATATGTTAAAAAAAACGTTCTGCCAATGGTTGTACATGATGATATGTGACCAGAGTATAACTGCATCCTCAGAGAGAGAGATAGAGAGAGAGATTCAGAGAGAAAAATAAATTAGAGAGAAAAAGAGTTTGTGTGTGTCAAAGTGAGAAAGAAGGGATCAAGTGTGGTTCTTGACTTCTGTTCTGGGATGTGTTGCTAAAGGGGGATCATAAATGAGTTATACACCAATCATAATAAAACATACACCTTCCTTCCAATCACACACCCTCAGCGTTCTCCTAAGGGTTTATGGTGTTCAGATTGAGCGTGTGTTTAGTTTGGTTGGTCTTGTAAAGTGTGTTTGTGTGTGTGTGTGTGTGTGTGTGTGTGTGTGTGAGTGTGTGTGTGTGTGTGTGTGTGTGTGTGTGTGTATGTAGGTGTGTACCAAAAAAGATATTCTACAACACGTGTGCTGATACCCGTGTCCTATGCTGTTCATGACAGTAAAAGCATCAATCTAGGCACGGTTCATGATTACTCAGTCTTTATGGAACAATGTAACTTATAATAGTTAATTTTAGGTGTGAGGAGGAGGAGGAAGAGGGGGAGGGGTATCCAAACTTTCAGTAACTACAATCAGGTTGTGCTAGACTCCATCCATGTTAACCAAAACTGGAAAACACGTTTTACAACTCAACCTTTCTACGTTCTGTCCCAGGGGGGAATGTGGATGTGTGAGATTAAATAAAAAGTTCAAAAGTACAACCAGCAAGAACCTTGAGCAGTTGCAATGTGACACACAGTGCACTCTTATTAGCCAGCTAAAAACGTCACAACGTGCGACCAGCAACAAAAAACAAAGAGCTTCAGCGAAAGTTCAGGCAGATATAAAATATAAACATATGTAAAATATGATGCAGCGATTTACACAAAAACAAGCTCTGAATTATATTCAAATTATTCTCTCGACTTGAATCTGCGCTCGATACTCCTTCACAAGAGAGGGTTTGTATTTGTTTAACAAAACATGTAGTTTAATTGCAAAAACAAATCTAGGACAGGCAAGAGTTAAGGTTATAGGGTTATAGGTTTGTAAGCCTTACAAACCATTGAGAAACTGGGTTGTTAAAAGTCACTGGGTAAAATGTTACTTTAGGTTGCGGCGGAGAATGAAAAAGAGATTGAACAGGTAGACTAGAGCAGATAATCACCACACCTACAGAACAAATCCCCTCTTTCAACAGTGGTGAATGTCATGTTCAGTTTCCTCTTGATTTTACGCTACGATTACCTCAGATAAAACACTAAAGAATGCTGGATGTAAGATTACTAAACCTCTAAACATTATTTAAGATTGTACTGCAAAACCAAAACATTATACAACTTAGAGACTTTACAAAAACAGGTACATATGTTACTTAAACTAATGTCTTATTGAAAGAAATCATGGAAAATCAGGTGTAGAAAGCCATGGAAGTATGCGACATGATGATTAATCAGTGAAGGAATGGAAGACCATTGCTCTCTGGTTTAGTGATCCAGACAACTGGAATGGAAAGTGAATGTTTGTAAGAGGAAAGGGCCCGTTAATGTTTATGGAATGAATCAGAGGAATTTAGTTCTATAGGGGGGAAATAAATCGGATGTGTTCCCCTGTGTGTCCGGACCACTGTGTGTGTGTGTGTGTGTGTGTGTGTGTGTGTGTGTGTGTGTGTGTGTGTGCGTGCGTGTGTGTGTGTGTGCTACTTAACTAAAACCAGTCACCTACACGTGGGGAATGTCAAGGCTGCTGGGGCACAAAATCCTCGTATGGTTGACAGTCCGACACAGGCACCAAAACTAAGAGTGGCGCGTGTGTGTGTGTTGGGGGGGGTCCTATCTGGACAGAGTTGAGTAGGTGAGAGCAAAGAAGAGGCTGACAATTTGTACCACTGTGAAGTGCAAAATTCTAAATAAATATCAAAATATCTAATTATTTTTGCTAAGGCTCAAACATCTTTTGATCAAGGAATTACTAGCCAATAACAGTGTCTCGGTGCAGCAGCCACATGACGTCCGTGGCAACAGTTGCACAGGAAGCGTAGCCTTGACAACTCCAACAGTCACTTCCTTCTTTAGATGTCCTTCTTGATAACGATTGGTGTTAATAAACTCTGAATCAAAAGTCTGTGTCCATGTGACGCAATACAGACTGTGGTTCTATATGCTTAACGCTGAACCCAATGCACCTATGTACCTCTGGCTAGATCATTCCTTATCCATGTCCCACTTCTCAAGGCCTTCACACTGATAGGCTACACGTATGCTTTCAGGATCCGCAAAGGACAGAGGGTCACTGTGCCTCCGCACACACACACACACACGCACACACACACAGGCGTGCACGCACACAGACACACACATACACACAGGCGTGCAAGCACGCATTCACACACACACATACACACACACTCACCCACACCCACACACACACACACACACACACACACACACAAGCCTGACGGCTTAACGTAACCCATTTGGATAACCAGCAGAAAGCACGTTTGAGGCCTTGAGGCATTGCTTTCCTGTATCGCTATCTCTCTCTCCCCTCTTTCCCGTTCTGTTCTCTCCATTACAGAAACTAAAGACACAGGCCCCCCACACAGAGAGTTACCTCAGATGAACGCGGAGCCCCGCCGGGGGTTTAAACACATGACTATTATCCAGTCAGAACAGTATGCAGCGGGTGTCTCTCTGTTACCGAGTGTGCAAGACAACGTCTGGCCACTTCTATGGCTTCCTATTTTGAAGTGTGGTACGCCACGTGTCTGTCTGTGGGAGACTGTCCAACTTGTTCAGTCTACCAACTATCTTCAAAGTGTTGCACACCGTGTGAAGCTGTCCGTACCGTGACTTGGGAGAGGCACTGGCTCTCGATGGACCATCTTAAACCCAGAGAAGGTCTTCCTGCGCAGGGGTCTGCTAGTCCCAGGCTGATGAATGAACACAGCATGAGGGGAGCAAGGAGCCAGCAATACCTCTGGGCTTTTGCTTGCGAAATATCGGCGGGAACTATTTGGTCTTCCATTGAAAAGACCCCTCCACGCCGGCCTTCCCGACAGACGTCAGCAGCTGGTTACAAGGGCGATTCCTAGAAATCAGGAAGCCCCCCTCTTTTGCTCAGTCTGAAGAAAGACTGTTATATTGCGTGGAACACACACACACACAGCACCCCCCCCCCACACACACACACACAATAGCTTTGGATGAAAACGGATTATGTCTTGTAGCACCAACCATGTTCTTGACTTCGCAAACAGCACACACCATCACACACACACGTGTACTCATTCGAATGTTCATATGGACGCTCACTACACACACACACTACACACACACACACACACACACACACATCCTGTCACCATAGGTTTGACTTAACGCAGATTACGTCTCCCTGCGCCAAACCCACTTTCTTTGCCCCAAATAAACAGCAGTCTTGCAGTAAGCCTTGTTTATGAGTCAAAGATTAAAGAGGGGCATTCATACATCGAGATGACCTTACATGTACCCACTGGTAATGAATGAGGTGAAAGGTGTGGGCTTCTATTGACTTAGCGGTGTCAGTTCTGTGTTTGAGGTTTGGGGGTGCTGGCCGAGGGCATAGACAGTCTAAGGTAAGGAAGTAAACAAAATACCCCGTGCACTTTGAATTTTGCAATAGCGTTAAAAACAAAGGTCATATTATTTATTTACTGCATTTTATCGAGGCATCGAAAATAAATGAAAGACACATTTTTGTATTACTAGTGATGGTGGGAATCAGTGTTGATTCAACAAGATTCAACAGAAAACAATGGTCTCTACTTTTGGCATGAGATCGCCCCACAGTGGACATGGAGTGGCATTGTCATAGAACTATAATTGCTATTTTTAGTGAGACACCAAAAACAGTTTTTCCTGAAAAAAACCCCATCTAATAATCTTTTGATATAACTGTGTTTCAACACAAATTCAGCTTAAAAACCGCACTATATTACAAATTCTTGATGTACTTCTGTTTCAAATCAGACTTGCATGGCCTCCCAATGGTTAAAACAAGACCATGGCAGATTCCCCATACTAAACTGATAAAGGTCACACAGAGTGTATTGGATCATCCTCTAAGTTTGAGACAGCCACTTACACCACGCCAACACAAAAATGCCACTGCAACCCAATTTGATTATTTAAAAGGATCTACGACGAGATCTCCTTTGTCCGGTTAACCTTCACTAAAATATGATTGTAAGGAAAAGTTATAAAGAGATCAAGGTGTAGTATTATATAATGTTTAACATAACTCACCACTTTATAAACAAAGCAAACAATGTAAGGACATTTCACAGTAGTTTATTGTTCTAGTGACAGTATACAGCACAATACGTATTGACATTAAGTATGTCCAATAATAGGTCATCTGGTAACAGAGAAAATACTGGAGCTTTGGTCGATTGTTTCTAATACTAACAATCCTGTTGGAATATTAGAGTAGATTGAAGTACACTCACACACACATACACACACACACACGCAGATACACACACACATG
Source organism: Galaxias brevipinnis (assembly GCA_036023535.2). Taxonomy (NCBI): domain Eukaryota; kingdom Metazoa; phylum Chordata; class Actinopteri; order Galaxiiformes; family Galaxiidae; genus Galaxias; species Galaxias brevipinnis. The sequence goes on from JAVQIZ010002000.1 coordinate 7,005, forward strand.
CACACACACACACACCCACACACACACACACACACTCACTCACTCACTCAATCCCTTAGCCACCCACTCAGACACAGAGAGAGATACACACACCCACAAACACTCCCTCACCCACTCACACACTCACACACACAAACACACACAGTGATACACACTCACTCACTCACTCACTCACTCACACACTCACACACACACACAGACAAAGCGATACACTCAAACGCTCGCTCACTTACTCACCCACACACAGCGAGATACACACACACAGATACACACACATACATGCGCACACAGAGAGAGAGACTACCTCACTCACTCACTCACTCATTCTTGCATGCACAGAGATGTTTATAACAAAGCACATTCATAGTATATCCAACACCGTTCCGCCATAAGGCATTTTACAAGCAGAGAAGAGCAACTGTCTCTCTGGTCCTTTGTCTTGTAAACAAAACAAAAAAGCACTTACGCGCAACTAGTTAGGATTCAGTCAGCCATTTTGAATGTGTCGAATGAGTACGCGTCATACAATTAGAAGCATTTCAGTTACAGTTACATAACGATAAATTACGAATGAATCGATGGTTTTCAATGTTATCAATGTAATCAACAGTGACTTGTAACTTGTAGGAAGAGTTGGACTGAATCTACTGGGCAGCAGTAATGCACTTACTGGGAAAACTCTTTTTTTTTCGCGTTGTGTGCCATAGGTTCAAATGGGGTCGAATTGAATTTAAACTCAAAATAAGTCGTGGAAAAGAGGTTCTGAGAAAACGGTTCGACTCGTATACTTTACTAACCACGGTAGGGGCAACATTCCACAACCCTATAACAGGTGTAGCTTCTGTTGGGATACGGGATGCAAACCACAACGCTTCACAGACGGGGGCTTTGCATCGACCACCTCTCATCCGTCACAACATGAAGTCAGACCAGAGTCACCGAACTCTCAGGCTTGTTTGCATAATAGCTGATGTTTACGTGGACAAAACTTGTTTTTTTCTAAGTAAAAGTTTTTAGGGTTTTTTTTAAATCGAAAACAACTTTTTCAATTTCTCTGTATGATGGTAAATATTTGAATAGCTGAGTAACACTCTAAAAGGTTGAATAATATCAAAACAAAATGTCTTACCAACAAACTTGTACTAAAATAAGATATTACCTCACTATTCGCTAGTCACAAGCCTCCTTTAAAAATAGACCAAATCGGGGAGGAAGTCTATTCAGTCGTAAACAATTCCAGGTAAGAAATTCACCTCATGGGAACAGGAAGATCAGGAATATACATTTTTTTGGGGTGATAAAAATTGACCTCAGAAGAATTTTTAACCCAAATAGGATTCTTGCAACGATAGACACTTGACTATTTCAGACCAGTTGAACACACACAAGTTCCCAACACAAGTTCCCAAAAAATACTTATATTTCATTGTTTTTAACTTTCTGAAAGGGAAAATCGGGGGGGGGGCGACGGCAACTCATAGTTTGTCTACCAAATGCTCTCCAAAAAGCTATATGGTAAACGCAGACTAAAAAACTGATAGGCACATTAACTATGACGTTTTTAACAGCTGAGGCTTCGGAGCTGGTAACTGTCTCTGAAATGGTCAAGTGTCTGTCGCGCGGCATCGGAAGTACATTTGCGGAGATTAAACATTGAGTGTAACGTCCCTTTAAGTTTGTTCTCGGCGATTATGACTCCTCCTCTGAGGCACTGGCGGAGCGCTCCTATGAAGAAGAAAAAAACAGGTCGGAAAAAAATGCGAGAAAGCAAACGTATATAGTGCAATCAAGTCTGTCTGAATCATTTCTGAACCCCAAGTGGAAAAGCATGGTACCTCACAATTATGTTATATAATAGTAATAGAAAGCTTTGTTGCTGCTGGCTGAAAAAAGTCCTACTTTTCAGGAATTGAGAGGACAAAACGGTGATGACAGTTTAATAAGGGAAGGCTTTTGGTTCACAAAACTTGTCATTCGATCTGTACAATACAGATTTAAAATATAATGTAAGTCAAAAATGGGCATTTTCATCCCACAGCGACAAAACACTTAAACATACAAACACATAATTACACACACACACACACACACACACACACACACACACTCACAGAGTCTTACCTCTTCCTGCTCCGCCTCGGTGTCGTCGTCGCTGACGACGGGTTTGGCTCGGGTGCGACCCATGCGCCGACGGCCCTTACCTCGCTCCCCACCCTTCTCCCTCCTACTCAGACGGATCTTCACCTTCACGGAGCGAGCTGGGAAACACACAGTCTCATTATTACCTTATGTTCAACAACAATACAGGCTTCAAGGCTTCAACGCTTCTGTATATCCCTCTACCATCTATCCTTTTCTCTTTCTTGGCATGCTCTCATCCCCTTCTTCCCTCTCTCCATCCCATTGACCTGTTGTGAAGGACTACTCACATTCAGACTCTGAGCCTTCGTCCAGCTCCTCCTCCTCTTCCTCGCTGTCGTCTCCTTCGCTCTCCTCCTCCTTCTCGATCTTCTGTCTCAGACTGGTGAAAACTGACTGGAGCACTATGGAGTCCTCATAGATCTGGACATGACATTCCAATGATGAAGATAAGCTAGCTCATCTACACTGTATGTCCATACGCACAGCATTCAGTAAGTACAAAGACAGATTTATAGAGGGAGGCCCATGCACCCTGATTTCATCACCAAATCATGATGAAATATCCATACTGACTGTGTGTGTGGTGTCCCTGCATGTTAAAAACCTGCATTTTCTAGATGGTGTGTGTGTGTGTGTGTGTGTGTGTGTGTAAAGTCTGTGTTTGTGCGTATCTAACCAGGGACCCCTCCAGGTTGAAGGTCTGGGCATTCTGAAACAGCAGCATGACGTCTCTCTCCAGGTCTCCTAGACTACGGTACCTATGGCTACGGATACGTTCCTATCGAGAGAGAGAGAGAGATAAAGAGCTGGATAGTGAGACAGACAAAAAAGTCAATTAGCTGAGAGAGTAAATGAGCGATCAAGATAGATAGAGACACAAATAAAGAGAGAGAAAGAGAGAGATAATGGAGAGACGAAGAAAAAAGCGATAGCGAGAGAGAGAGAGAGAGTGAGAGAGAGAGAGAGAGAGAGCGAGTGTGATTGAGTTTTTACCTTGATCTTCCTAAAATCTACCGGCTTGCGGATGAGCTCATAGTATTCCGGAAGCTCTTTGCGGGATGGCAGCTGGATAAAGACCTCACTCAGCTGACGCCCACTGGCACTGCAGGAAGTGACATCAGCAGAGTTAGACTGGTTCGGTTAGCTTGTTAGTGAGTATTATGTGTTAACTTATTGCTTTAGAGTCTGACGTTAAGTCACTCTAAACGATGTAAAGAGTCTTAAAATGGCTTCGATTGCTAAATGAATACCAAACTCTCCGCCGCCATAAACATTTTAAATCCCGTCTCAAAACCCACTTGTTTTCCTTAGCTTACTCCTAGTGTGTTCCCTTTGTACAGTAACTACAAAGTAATCCCTTGAGTGATTAGAAAGGCGCTTATAAATCCCATGTATTATTCTAATTGTTATTAAACTATTAAGGAGTCCGAGTGGGTTAAAAAGACCTAAAGGTCATGACACCATGACCCGTTAGACAAGAACGACAAGACAACAAATTGTTGTGGGACGACACAAGATGTACAACCTACATCATAGCACATAACAGCGTCTATCTGAACTCTTCATCACCTGGTTTCATGCTCGGTACCTGTCTTTGTATTTGATGACGGCATCCACAATCTTCTTCATCTTCTTGGTGAGCGCGGGCGGGTTGGGGGAGAGCTTTTCTGCCGGCGGGCGCCCCCGTTTCTTCTGCCGCTTCCCGTCTTCGTCTTTGTCCCGGCTGCCCCGCCCGCCCGACGAGGAAGAGGAGGGGCCCGGGAGGTCGAGGTCACGGTCGCGCTTCCTCTTCCGGGTCGTCTTTTTGTGACGGACCTCCTCCTCGATCTCCTCCAACGTGCCCTCTTCGATTGCCTGGGATGATGGAGAGGAGGAGGACAGAGAGAAAGGGGGGATCGGAGGGGAGGAGAAAAGGAGTCATGAGAGCAGAGGGGCAGGAAGAAAAGAGAGAGTAAGGAGATAGAGGGAGAATCTACAGACGAGTGACACAACACAATCCAATAAAAACGCAATTACAAATAGAGCTCGCCTCTTTACCAAGTCATCAAACTTATATAAAAAAACTACAACTACAAAATACGACCTCCAGCACTTCCTTTGTACCCCTTCACGTTGTAACCTCTGACCTTGAGCCACTGTTTCTCGGTGAGCGAGTCGCTGTAGTCCACCTCCTTGCGCTGCCGGGAGCCCCGCCCAAACATCTTCTCCTCCTCCTCCTCGCAGGTCAGCCGCTCCACCTCCGCGTCGTCCTTGATGATCCAAGATGGCAGCTCGTCCTCCTCCATCAGGCGGGGCTTGCGGCGGGGGTTACGGGCGTCCTCGCGCCGCCGGTCCAGGTCCATACGCTACGGGAGGGAGAAGTGTGTGTGAGAGCGTTTACAACTAACGTGTTACACAAAGTAAACAATCTGCTGAGCTACGGATGGAAAGGGAGTGTGTGCGACTGTGTGTGTCTGTGTGTGTGTGTGAGAGAGAGGGCGAGAAAGAGAGAGAGTGAGTGTGTGTGTAACACACTTCAATTTATATGCAACGTTCCATACAATGCAAAACATTTTTAAAAAGCGGTTACTCAGCATAGCAACCCATACAGTCTAAATAGGATTTGGATAGCCAAGCTACCTTTAATACTTACACAAGCGCAAACTCAGACATGGGCACACACACACACACACACACACACACACACACACACACACACACACACTTAGGGATACTGACCATAAACTGGTCAAACTCCTCTTCGCTCCGGGCGATCATCTGGTTGACCGTTTCATCGTCAGGTACCTCGTCCTCCTCCTGACAACAGCAAACACAAACAAGTGAAATACAAATCTGAATTCAAACAGGAGAAGCAGACCTAAGGTAGGTAGGTAGGTCGGTAGGTCGATCGGTCAGTAGGTCGGTCAGTAGGTCGGTAGGTCGGTCGGTAGGGTAGAGTAGGTCAGTCGGTCGGTAGGTAGATCAGTAGGTAGGTCAGTAGGTAGGTCAGTAGGTCAGTAGGCGGTCAGTAGGTTGGTCAGTAGGTCAGTAGGCGGTCAGTAGGTGGTCAGTAGGTAGGTCAGTAGGTCAGTAGGTAGGTCAGTAGGCGGTAGGTAGGCGGTCAGTAGGCGGTCAGTAGGTCAGTAGGTCAGTAGGTAGGTCAGTAGGTAGGTCAGTAGGCGGTTAGTAGGTCAGTAGGCGGTAGGTAGGCGGTCAATAGGCGGTCAGTAGGCCAGTAGGTAGGTCAGTAGGTAGGTCAGTAGGCGGTAGGTAGGTCAGTAGGCGGTCAGTAGGTCGGTAGGTAGGTCAGTAGACGGTCAGTAGGTCGCTCAATCGGTCACACCCACCCAGGACCCGCCGGTGCGCCACACGCCCTGGGTCCCGACCTCGTCCTGCTCCTCGTGCTCCAGGATGGCCTGGAGGAAGGCCCGCCGCTCGTGGCTCGACGACTTCTGGTCGAACATGCCCGCCTGGATGACCTTCTGGTCCACGTTCAGCTTGTACTTGGCGGCCGCCAGGATCTTCTCCTCCACGCTGTTGACGGTGCAGAGGCGGAGGACGCGCACCTCGTTCTGCTGCCCGATGCGGTGGGCGCGGTCCTGGGCCTGGAGGTCCTGGGGGGAGGAGGGGGAGGAGCTGAGGTTAGGTAAGACGGTGTTTGTTATACGAATTCAAAGGTTAATGTACAATGTAAACATTGGTAGGAATATGTAGTCTATAACTCCTGTATTGTAAAATATATATATTTTTATGCCGTATGTTAGGGTATATAATGTAATGAAACAATTTGAATGTAATATACTGCAATGTGTGTTTATCATAACATATTTACAGTTAGATTAAATATCTTGTTTCATCCTGGTTTTCAGTGTGTCATATATGAGTGTAGTGTGTGTGTGTGTGTGTGTGTGTGTGTGTGTGTGGGTGTTGTAATATGTGTACATATGTCATAGTGTGTTCGACGGTGCCGTCGTGCGTGTATGTATGCATGCGAGTGTTCTAGTGACGTGACATGACGTGTGTATTCTGTGTGCGTTTGTTTCCTCTACCTCCCCCTACCTGGTGAGGGTTCCAGTCGGAGTCGAAGATGACCACGGTGTCGGCAGACTGCAGGTTGAGGCCCAGGCCGCCGGCTCTGGTGCTGAGCAGGAAGATGAAGTACTGGGAGGCCGGGTCGTTGAAGGTCTTCAGCAGCATGCCCCGGTCCTCTGCTTTAGTGGTACCTGGGGGAGGGAGAGGATTACAGGGGGGTAGAATGGGCCTAAAACAAGTAGGAGAAAACCGCACACACGCACGCACACACACACACACACACACACACACACACACACACACACATACACCCACCCACACCCACACACAATCCTTGCCCCCCCACCTGCCTGGGAGTGGTGGAGGAAGAAAAGAGAGAATATAAATCGAGTTAAATTGTGTGAAGCAACGCAACAAATAATAAAACACACACATCAACAAAAAAAGCAAGGCAAATTAGCAATTTGAAGACAATAAGACACACACACACACACACACACACACACACACACACACACACACACACACACTTCTCAGCTAACCACAACCCCCTATGCCCCCTCACCATCCAGACGGAGGTACTTGAAGCTTCGGTAGGCGAAGTAGTCCTCCATGATGGTCATGAGCGAGGTCATCTGGCAGAACAGCAGCACCTTGTGGCCGGAGATGCTCAGTTTGGGAAGGATCCTGTCCAGCACCTCAAACTTCCCCGATGCCCGATAGAGGTCAGGGCTGGAATAGAGCGAGCGACACTCTGAATACAAAGTGTACGCGTTGAGTCTCTCTCGCTCTCTCTTTATCTTTCTCTCTATCTCTCTCTCTCTCTCTCTCTCTCTCTCTCTGTGTGTGTGTGTGTGTGTGTGTGTGTGTGGAACGATTGATCTGTCCATGTTTGTGTGTCAGTTTGATACAACAACATACTACTCTACATGTGTGTGTATATGTGTTTGGGTATAGAGGGTGTGTGAACGGAATTTAAATTTAAGCACTCACCCACTCACAATACCCCCCGAAAATCCTAAATGCTCAGAAAATGATTCCTGGGGGCAGAATCATAATTATTTGTATCAAATGAAAAAATCCAAGCAGTAAAAAACATCAAACGTCTTCATTAACATGAATATTTCAATGCTCTAAAACGAATAATTGGTCAGAAGAGACCAAGGTAAGTTAAAGATAGAAACCTATAAAGGTATATAAGGATATCATAATTTAAAGATAGAGACTTATAAAAGTATATAAAGTATATAATAATATAAAGATAGAGACTTATAAAAGTATATAAAGTATATAATAATTTAAAGATAGAGACTTGTGTATCTAAACATGCGTGGAGGGGGCATGGCACCTCAATCTGCTGGAACATGTAAGGGTGGTTACAGATCTTCCTCAGCTGCATGATGGTGTTCATCAGGGTCTTAGTGCCCCCTTTACCCTGGAGAGAAAATGCATCAGGACAGACAGACAGAAACTGGTTAGGAAGAACACACTGCATAAAGATGTTCTCCATTACAGCGTCTATGTCTTAGTGCCCCCTTTACCCTGGAGAGAAAACACATCAGGACAGACAGATAGACACTGGTTAGGAGGAATACACTGCATAAAGATGTTCTCCATTACAGCGTCTATGTCTTAGTGCCACCTTTACCCTGGAGAGAAAACACATCAGGACAGACAGACAGAAACTGGTGAGGAAGAACACACTGCATAAAGATGGTCTCCATTACAACGTCTATGTCTTAGTGCCCCCTTTACCCCGGAGAGAAAACACATCAGGACAGACAGATAGACACTGGTTAGGAGGAACACACTGCATAAAGATGTTCTCCATTACAACGTCTATGTCTTGGTGCCACCTTTACCCTGGAGAGAAAACACATCAGGACAGACAGACATAGGAAGCAGACCAATACACTCACCAATACATCGTAAAGAGATGTTCTTTAGAGTACATGCTAAAGGTCTGCATGTGCACCCTATTGAATGCCTTGTATTCTATTCTACTATATTCTATTCTATTCTATTCTACTCTATTGTATTCTATTCTATTGTGCTCTGCCCTTCACTGTTGAACAGAACTCCTTGTAGCACTACAGTAAACCTTGATCGCAAAGATATTCCTTTGCTTAAGCCGGTAAACGTGACCACAAGTCTGTCTCCTTGTGCTCTGCCCTTTAGCTTCTCGAAACCATGGCTGAACAGAACTCCTTGTAGCGCTACAGTAAACCTTGATCGCAAAGATATTTCTTTGCTTAAGCCGGTAAACGTGACCACAAGTCTGTTTGTCTTGTGTTCTGTCCTTTACCGACCCAGAGTAACGTAGCATCGGCGTGACTACGGCTAACGTGATGACGAGGAGCCTTTACCTTCTTGTCCTTCTCGGAGCCGTCGGTGAGCAGAACCCCCTTGGCCTGCATGTGACGGTACAGAACCCTCTGGAGGGAGGACATGTCACACTTTATCACATACTCAACCTAGGGGAAGGAAGGAGGGAGAGGGAAAGAGAGAGAGAGAGAGAGAGAGAGAGAGGACGGAGAGAAGAAAGGTAGGAAGGGTGACACAAGAGAAGAGGGAGCAAAACGATATATTTAGTTTAAAATAAAGATTCAACCACAAAAAAAACTTTGTATGGAATTAACTATCCAGGTTTTTTTGGGTTGGAGGTTACTTACAAATAGTGTAAGTATATCTCTGTGTGTGTTCGTGTGTGTTCGTGTGTGTGTGGGTGGGTGTGAGAGAGAAAAAATACTTGCCTTTTCTGGCAGTTGGGCCTCTACTTCCTTTTTGAGCCTTCGTAGCAGGAAGGGGCGGAGCACTTTGTGGAGACGGCGGATAATCAAGATGGTCTCTTCCTCGTTCAGATCCACCTGGAGAGAAAGAGATACCAGAGAGTTGGAAGATAAATAAAGGAAGCAGAGGACTGAGTATATAATGGTAAACATTTCGCCAGTCCCAAAAACAAAACATTCTAACAGTGGGGTTTTGATCTCCTCAAGAACAGACGCAACGAAAATGAGTTAGCGCCAATCAACAAGTCCCATCTTCCAATACTTTATTCTCTGTATCTGTAGTGTTTATTATTGAAAAACAACAACAACAACAACAACACCAACGAACATATGAACAACCTTTTCTCCCGTCATAGCGAAAGGTGCGTTGAACCACTGCTCGAAGGTGATGCAGCTCTTGAAGATGGTGGGCAGCAGGAAGTTGAGCAGGGCCCAGAGCTCGGGCAGCTTGTTCTGTAAGGGGGTCCCAGTCAGCAGCACCCTCCGTGGGGCCAGGTAGTGGGTGTTCAGCACCTGGGTCAGCTTACAGTGGTGGTTCTTCATACGGTGGCCCTCGTCCACGATCATGTACTTCCAGCGAATCTGGTGTGGGGAAAAAATATTTTTTCATGGATTTCAATGTTTAGTGTAAAGACTTTCATAAGGCAGTGAAGGTTCTAATTAGAACAATTGGAAACAAAGATTTTAATTGGAATGATAAAAGAAAGTATTCAAATTAAAATGTTACGTTTTTTTGAAATTGAAAGGACTTGGGAGGAAGGAGAAGATTCAAATTTTAAACAGCTGAAGAAAAGTAAAATGAACCATTTATTCGGTCTGCATTCATGTCTGATGTTAACATCTGAGTGACTTTGTGTGTATAGCTGGGATAATGCTTGTGTGTGTGTTTGTGTATGTGTGTTGTGTGTTGTGTGTGTGTGTGTATGTTTGTGTGTGTGTGTGTATAGCTGGGCTTCTGCTTTTGTTTTGTGTGCTTTGGGTGTCTAGGTAAGATAATGTGTGTGTGTGTGTGTGTGTGTGTGTGTGCGTGTGTGTTTGTGTGTGTCTTTGTGTGTTTGAATAGTTGGGTTCCTGCTCCTGCTCCTGCTTTTTGATCTGTAATCGCAATATTAGGCTGGACTGAACGAAAACCTGAACTGTAAACGAGAAAGGCTGATACTGCTTTTGAGGCATTAAAATGATTTATTGAGTGTTAAGTGCGTTCAAGAGCACTTGAGAACACTTTACGGACTGATATTGATTTTTGGGGCATTAATATGATTTATCGAGTATTCATTGTGTACATGAGCATCTGAGAACTGTACGGACTGATATTGATTTTTGGGCGTTAATATGATTTATTGAGTGTTATTTGTGTTCAAGAGCCTTTGAGGACACTTTATGGACTGATGCAGATTTTTGGGTTATAATATTTGATTATTGATAAAAATGGGTTAAAAGCGTGGGGATTGAAATTATTTCCTTCCAAGATACAGTGTGTAATCTGTGCCCGATATGTAATCCAGTGCTATCCCAAACTGTATATGTAAAGAAATATAATTTGAGTACTAGTGACACTTATCAAAAGTGAGTTGGTTATTTTCCAAAAAGGG
>JAVQIZ010002043.1:0-11255 GCA_036023535.2 Galaxias brevipinnis
GCCCCGCCCAACAACAACAACAACAACAACAACAACAACAACAACAGTTTAGCCGCTCCACCATGATGAGCCCCGACCCCGCAGCCCGCCTCACCGGTCACCGAGCACCCGAGGCCGCCGCCTACCAACGGACAGCCCATAATGCCAGCGCCGGGTACGGGCGTGCAGGGCCCAGCGAGGTGTTCAAAGCCCCCATGCCTCCACACCACCAGCCGGAGGGGGGCAGGAGCCCATACGACCGCACCCCAGCCAGACCCTCCGAGCTGGGCTTCCCGCTGCAGCCTCAGGACGGCAGCCCCCAGCCTGGCCTGACCTCCCCTCACCGCAGCCCCTACAGCCAGGGCACCAGCACCCCGGGGACACCCGGCACCCCCAGGCAGGACCACAACCAGCAGAGCATGACCTCCGACTCTTACATGACCCCCTCCAGGCCGTCTCCTGACCCCTACGCGACCCCGGGACCTGGCACCCCTAGGCCCCACTCAGACCCTGCCTACCTGCAGGCAGCGGCCGGCCTCCGATTGGACCAGTTCACTCAGCAGCAGCAGCAGCAAGCGGCCAATCGCAGGCAGTCACCCTCCCACTCCACCCTTGACCCTTACTCCTCCATGCCCGGCACGCCCCGCCCCACAGCGGGAGACCGTTTCCCTCGTTCCCCCGGTGGACAGAGAAGTGGCAGTGGTGACCCTTACTCTCCCAGACACCCAGGGGGTGCTGCAGCCAGCCACGGCCCAGGAGAGAGCTACAGTCCTCAGCCAGGGTCCTCCACACTCTCCCCTGGAGAGGCGTTCAACAACCAGCCCCACCATCACCTCAACAACCAGCTCCTGGCCAATCAGAACCAGCTGCAGCACCAGTCGCCGGGCAGACTACAGGACACGTTTCAAAGATCAGCCTCCGGAAGCGCCCAGACCCCAAAGCATCCTGGGATGTCTGACGATGGCGGGTTCTCTGCCAATCAGACGGGAGGTCATGACCCTTACGTTCAGGGTCACATGGTCCCGTGTCCCCCTGCAGCAGCCAATGAGCTGGCAGCGATGGGCGTTGGGGGTGTGGCTGAGGGTCCACTCAGTATGCAGCCTCAGATTGGAGACTCAGAGGAAAAACTTAGACAGGTAAACATATATCAATGACATACTGTCACAATATATATAAAAATATATCTATAACATACTGTCACAATATATATTTCAATACCTAACATACTGTCACAATATATATTAATATAACTTAGACAGGTAAACATATATCAATGTCAATGACATACTGTCATAATATATATTAAAATATATATATAAAATACTGTCACAATATATATTAATATACCTAACATACTGTCACAATATATATTAATATAACTGAGACAGGAAAACTTATATCAATTATTATTACCACAGTTAATACCACATTTAATAAAATCTACGACTTAATTTATACTGCTTAGTGTCGTCTCTGGAAATGAAATGTTGATTATTGTAAAACCTACATCTACTCCATTTAAATGAGTCACTGACGTCTCGTGTCTGGTCTGTCCTGTGGTAACTATAGCGACAGAGGCTGCGACAGTTGCTCCTGAGGCAGCAGCAGCAGAAGAGCGCTCTACGGCTAGAGAAAGGCCTCCACGACCCCTCGGTGACCCCTGCTGTTAGCTGCCCCGGTACCCCACAGCACCACTGGCCCCAGGACGAGCTCGCCCCCTCTGCAGTCATGTCCGTTCCCCAGGGAGCGGACGTGTTCGGTCGACCTCCTCCTCCGTACCCCGGCCCCGCCGTCAGGCCTGCTCAGAGGCCTCCTGGAGGTTTCCCTGGCGGAGGGGAGCAGCAGAGAGCCTTCCTCCCCCAGGGAGAGAGCCAGTTCCCCAGGCAGCAGCCCTACCTGCACCGGGAGCAGGGTGGCCCCGGGCCCAACGGGGGTGTGAGGATGCAGAGCATCAGGTCAGTCCTCTGCTACTCTGTCTGGCTCGTGATGACCAGGGCAGAGTGCATCGTACAGGGCTGCTTTGGAAACTTTGCTTTAATGACGAGTATTTTAATATTCTCTTTATATTTTCACTTTGATTGCTCACTTTGGTTTTCCTATACAATTCTATTCTCCTCTCCTCTGCATTTCTACATCTTCTTCCAGGTATGGTTTCCCCCAGGGAACCCCAGGGGGTCTCCAAGGCCAGGACTCCTACCTGCATCCTCCCCAGCAGACGATGCCCGTGGCTGGGCTACCCTCGGCTGAGGGGGTCCCTCCCCAGATGAGGAGGCCCATGCAGGGGGACTTCACAGGCATCCGACCCCTGGGTGTCCCCTCCCTGGCTGAGGGCCCTCTCATGGTGCCTGGGCCTTTCCCTCCACGAGGCCCCCCTGTTCAGAACATTATGGGTCAGCCCTTCATCGAGCTGCGCCATCGGACTCAGGAGAACCGGGTCAGACAGCCTTTCCTCGCTGGACCCGGTGGCGGCTTGATGGACCCCTCCCAGGTCCACCTCAGAGCTCCAGCCTCGGGTCTGGACCCTTCCATGATCCACAGAACCAGCCAGGGGGCCGAAGGAGGCCAGGGACCCAGGATGGGAGGCCCTCTCCTGGGCCAGTCTGCCCAGGCTGCGGGGGTTCAACACCTCCAACATCAGATGATGCTAGCTGCTCACCATCACCAGCAGCAGCAGCAGGCCCTCGTAAGGTTACAAAACCCGGCACAAGGACTGCCTGGATCCGGACTCGTTGCGCCGGCGGGTGCAGCATCAGGAATACCCGGCAGCGGATCCCTGTCCAGCGGAATGGAGGAGCACATGGACACGGACGCTGACTCCGCTGTGAAGGACCTTGAGGACGTGGAGGTCAAAGACCTGGTGGACTTGAACTTTGACCCCGAGGACGACCCCAAAGAAGACCTAGACCTCGGCACCAGCGACCTTCACCTGGACGACTTCCTGATGTGTGGGAAGTTTGACCTTATTGCCTACACCGACCCCGAGCTCAACCTTTTAGACGACAAGAAAGACATGTTCATCAGAGAGCTGGACCTGGGGGAGGGCATGGAGGAGCAGGGGGAGAGGGAGAGGAGGAACACGGGAGGAGGAGGAGGAGGAGGCGCAGGGGATCAGTTCAAACAAAGAGCAAAGGAGTCCTCTGTGACGTCACAACCACACATTAAGATGGAGACTCCGTCACTCACCAGCCCCAGCACAGGCTCTGTCACCAGGGTCTCTGCCCAGGGACAGGACCCCAATCCTGGGATAGCCACCGCGACACACAGGGGCCACTCTTCCATGAATACAGGTACCTACAGTAACAGAAAAACCATGATTACAAGTGGAATAATTACTTTATAAACCACTGGTTTTGGACTGTGCGTGAGTTGGTTGTATTTTGTATATTGGTATGTATTTTATTCGGACAGTTGTAATGTTGATTGTTTTGCTGTAGCGAGGTGTTGTTGTTGTAGTAGTCTCTGGCTGTAAGGTTGTCTCTGTTTCCTCCAGGGGTTTCTGCAGGTGTTCCCCAGCAGCAGCTCAGAGGCTTTGCCCTCCCTTCCTCTCCAGCTAGCCAGCTAACCCTTCCCATGGTGGGGGGGCCACAAGGCCAAACCCTCAACCCCAATAACACCCCCCATCCCCTAGCCGCTCAGCATCCCGGCTTACCCCCACAACCAGGACTCCAGGCCACACCCCATGATGTAAACCCCCAGCACCTGAGCCGAACGCCCCAGACCCCCATGCCCCAACAGGCCCTTACCTCTCAGCTACAGCCTCAAGTCAAGGTCCAGGCTGTGAGGCCTTTGGTCCAGCCACAGGTTACCCAGGCCGGGGGCTCCGTAGTCCAGTCTCAGGCTCAACTCCAGGCCCTGGCTCTGGCTCAGAACAGGCCTCTACTCCTGGAGGAACAGCCTCTGCTGTTGCAGGAACTGCTGGACCAGGAGAGACAGGAGCAGCAACAACAGAGACACATGCAAGCTGTCATACGACACAAACCAACCCCGGAGACCTTTGTGCCTAGCATAGGTAAGGTCCCCAAGGTTAGGGTTAGGGTCAGACCTTTGACCTTCGTGCCTAGCATAGGTAAGGTCCCCAAGGTTAGGGTTAGGGTCAGGCCTTTGACCTTCTTGCCTAGCATTGGTAAGGTTCTCAGGTTCAGGGTTAGGGTGAGACCTTTAACCTTCGTGCCTAGCATTGGTAAAGTCCGAAGATGTATGTGCCAATAAGCCCACAGAATCAGAACAGTCCTGCCCCTCTAACTGAACTGATGAGATCAGAGGAGAAAGGAGAGGGAGAACAGGGAAGGTCTACACCAGAAAGACGACATGATGGAAAGTCCCACTGTCACAGAGTCCGCCTGCAAGCCCACAGCAGAACACTTTATTCATTTAAGCTATTCGTGACAAAATGGCTGCAAGTAGTAAACAAGTTGAAATGAACTGAAGCGCGTTATGTCCTACTACATACATTTACCGTGTTTTTAAAATTTTTTTATTTCTTTCCCTGCCTCCAAGAAGACTTTGACTCCATCACTGACCCCATCATGAAAGCCAAGATGGTGGCTCTGAAGGGCATCAACAAGGTCATGGCCCAGGGAACACTGGGAATCAACCCCATGGTGGTCAACAGGTAACCACTACACTATGATACACTGACACTACTACCGTCTAGGCCGAAAATCAACCCCATGTTAGCCTTAGCACTATATTAGCCTCATCATTATATTAGCCTTAGCACTTAATTAGCCTTAAACATGTCACTAGATTAGCCTAAGTACTATATTAGCCATAGCACTTAATTAGCCTTAGTGCTATATTAACCTTAGCACTATTTTAGCCGTAGCACTGAATTAGCCATAACACTATATTATCCTTAGCAATATATTAGCCGAAGCACTGAATTAGCCTTAGTGCTCTATTAACCTTAGCACTATATTAGCCGTAGCACTTAGTCATTGCACTTAATTAGCCTTAGCCATGTCACTATATTAGCCATGTCACTCTATTAGCCATGTCACTATATTAGCCATGTTGCTATATTAGCCATAGCACTATTAGCCTTAACCTTGCCACAATATTAGCTTTAGCCTTATCACTTTATTTGCCATAGCCATTTCACTAGAATTCATCTGTGATCTTTCCTGTTCTGTGGGTTGTAGGTTCATCATGGTAGTTTTAATCTGTGATTTTTCTTGTTCTGTGGGTTGTAGGTTCATCAAGGTAGTTTTAATCTGTGATCTTTCTTGTTAATTTGCAGGTTCCAACAGGCTGCTGGAGTTCCTGAAGCTCCTGCTCCGCCTCTGGTTCCTCGTGTTGTGGGACAGGTAAGAGCACGTGCGCATGCACACGCAGACACACACACACACAGACACACACACACACATGCACGTTGTTTGCTTTGGTGATACAGTGAATGTTATTTTGATAACCATTTTACATTTTTTATGTCTATGTTGTTTTTGTTTCAGGATGGCAAACTGACCCCTCAGAGTGCCAAACCAACCCCCCCACCATTTGTCCCTGGCATTGGCAGTAAGTGCACACTGTACAATATTCCATATTATATACCCTGTTGCCTTGTGATGTAAAGGTTATGTGAAGCAGAGCAGAAGTGAGATTATGATTATTGATGGAAACCGTCACACACACACACACACACACACATTTATTTATAATACATATATAGTATAATTTAACCTTGACCCTAACCCTCTCTCCAGACGATGTCCAGAGAGGGCAGTTTGAAGCCTGGCTGCAAGAGACACATATACTATATAATATAACATAGCATAATATAGTATAATGTAATATAATATAACATTACATAACATAACATAAAATTACCCCTCTCTCCAGACGATGTCCAGAGGGGGCAATATGAAGCCTGGCTGCAAGAGACACATATATTATATAATATAACATAGCATAATATAGTACAATGTAATATAATATAACATTACATAATATTACCCCTCTCTCCAGACGATGTCCAGAGAGGGCAGTTTGAAGCCTGGCTGCAGGAGACACATATATTATATAATATAACATAGCATAATATAGTGTAGTGTAATATAATATAACATTACATAACATAACATAATATTACCCCTCTTTCCAGATGATGTCCAGAGAGGGCAATATGAAGCCTGGCTGCAAGAGACACAGCAGCTGCTCCAGATGCAGCAGAAGCTTCTGGAAGACCAGGTGGCCGCCCACAGGAAGTCCAAGAAGGCTTTGTCGGCCAAACAGCGCACGGCCAAGAAGGCAGGACGACCTTTCACCGACGAGGACGCCGAGCTGCTCCGACAGGTCGCCGAGCAACAGGGCTCCGTGCAGAAAGAACTGGAACAGGTAATCTAGAACTGGAATACCGTAACCGTAGTAACTAGAAACAGTCTGAACTATTACCATAACTAACCTGAACTATTACCATTACTACCCTGAATTATTACCACAATTAACCTGAACTATTACCATAACTACCCTGAACTATTACCATAACTAACCTCTATTTTTACCATAACTACCCTGAACTATTATCATAGCAACCCTGAACTATTACCATAACTAACCTGAACTATTACCATATCTAACCTGAACTATTACCACAACTAACCTCTACTATTACCATAACTAACCTCTATTATTACCATAACTAACCTGAACTATTACCATAACTACCCTGAACTATTACCATAACTAACCTGAACTATTACCATAACTAACCTGAACTATTACCACAACTAACCTGAACTATTACCATAACTAACCTCTACTATTACCATAACTACCCTGAACTATTACCATAACTAACCTGAACTCTGCTGCAATCAGATGGATTTCTTTAAAGTTTATTTGAAGGTTAACACCCCCCCCCCCTTCTGTAGCTCCGTAAACGGCAGAAGGAGCATGCTGAGCTGATAGATGATTACCAGACCAAGCAACAACAACAACAACAGCAGAGAGGTCTCCAGCCTCAGGTGGTGCTGTCTGCCCCGTCCATGGCGCCCCCTGTAGCTCAGCCCATGCTAGGACAGCCTCTGATGCCCCACCCGTCTGGCCCCACTCCGCCTCATATACCCAGCGCACCCGGATGGAACCCCGGGGGTTACCCCGGCAACGTGGGGTCTTCAGGACCGAGAGCGCCCTCCCAGTTGCCTGCCTCGATACCACAGCAGCACCTGCCTGCGGTGCCTCCCAGCCCGGCCCCGCCTGCACAGACTCAGCCCCTGGCCAGCATGGTGCCCGTGGTGGGAACCCCCCCAGCGGGATCTGGGACTCCATCACTGCCACCCCCTGCCGCCCCTGCAGGAGGAGGAGCAGGAGGAGGAAGCACGCCCAGCAGTCAGGTGAACTTTGACGACACCAATCCGTTCAGCGAGGGCTTCCAGGAGCGGGAGAGGCGGGAGCGTCTCAGGGAGCAGCAGGAGAGGCAGAGGGTGCAGCTGATGCAGGAGGTGGAGAGACACCGAGCCATGCAGCGCCGCCTGGAGGTGGAGCAGCAGGGCCTAGGCCTCGGCCTGGGGCCTGGGGCTGGAGTGGGATCCTTGGCTGGCTCCAGGCCTGCCTCTGGCGGGGACAGCCTCACTCAGATGCCCTTCTTCAATACGGACCTGCCGCCTGATTTTCTCCAGCCCTCCAGAGCTCCACAAGCCTCGACAGCCGGTGCATTCCCCCAGCCAGGAGGCCTCCAGCCTGGGTACGTCGCTGGCACATCTGCCCCCGGAGCACCCCCTGGACAGTGTTTCATTCCTGGCGTAGGAACGGAGAAAAACAGGCCTCTACCTCCAGACATGAACCTCCAGGCTAGAGCCAGACACCCAGGCCCTCCCACGGCTTCTGGCCCAGGACAACTTCATCCGGTTGGGCTTGGAGGAGCAGGGATGACCCCCTCATCATCATCGTCCTCTTCGTCTGCTCCACTTCCTCCCACCTTCCAGGGATCCACCAGTGGAGGACCATCCTCTCTGATTCAGCTCTACTCTGAGATCATCCCCGACCACAAACCAAAGAAGAAGAGAAACAGGAACAAGAGGAAAGACGGCGATGAGGTCAGCATGGGAGCATCCGGTGGTGAGTCCGTCTTAGCTGTCGTCCGCACGCCCTCATCGTCGCACTCTGATGACATCACAGCCCCTCCCACCCCCGCCGTCTCCGACACCTCCTCCTGCACTCCGACCCGCGGCGCCGTGGACCAATCAGACGCGTCCCAGCCCCAGAGCCTGGCGCCGTCCTGGGAGCTGGAGAGACAGCTGGGGGGCGTGGCCTGGAGCACCGCAGACATCAAGGTGGAGCAGGGGGAGGAGCTACATCAGTGTGACCTGGCCAAGAGGGAGGAGGAGGAGGAGGTGGGGAGCGAGGGATGGGGGAAGGAAGGAGACGCAGGGAAAGAGCTACTTAGACACCTCCTCAAAGACAAGGCCTCCTCCTCCTCCCCCTCCTCCCTTACTGCTGCTGCTCCCACGCTGTTGCCTGGCAACAAGGCCACGCCCGCGCAGCGACAGATGTCTACTGAGAGCCTGCGATGGGAGGAGGAGGAGGGGTCTGCAGAGAGCAAGGCGGAGGCCAGACCTGGTTTCCACGGCAACAGCAACACGGTGAGAAGAATGCCCTCTGAACTGGTCTAACACTTAGTGACACACACACACACACACACATAGATTTCCCTACTCTTTAAATGAACTGTTGGTCTGCCCCCCTCGTTACACAGAGTCCCTTCGATGGTCATGTGACCGGAGGTTTGGAAGGTACCATGTCAGAGCAGGTGGGGGGGAAGAGGAAGCAACAGCGGAACAAGAGACCTCCAAAAACCTGTGCGGGGGACAAACCCCAGTCCCGCTACAAGAAGAGGAAGAGGGAGGAAGAAGAGAAGGCTGTGTACTCCAACACCGACACGCTCATGACCCACCTCAAACAGGTACTGAGCTAGATACCATCAAACAGATAACCTCAGTCAGGTACCATCAAACAGATAACCTCAGTCGGGTACCTTCAAACAGATAACCTCAGTCAGGTACCATCAAACAAGTAACCTCAGTCAGGTAGCTTTCAAACAGGTAACCTCAGTCAGGTAACTTCAAACCCTAGTTATAGAAAGGTAGCTTCAGACAGGTATGCTTTGCCAGGTAGCTATAAACAAGTAGTTATCGACGCCTAAAAAAACGGAATATCTCTCTCTGTCTCTCTCTCCCTGCCTCCCCCACATCTTCTCCCCATCTCCCCCACCTCCTCTCCCTCTCTCTCCTCCACAGCAGCTGTCCATGCTGCCTCTGATGGAGCCGGTGGTGGGGGTGAACATGTCTCTCTTCCCCCCGTACGGCAGCTCCCAGCTGGACCGGGACAGCCAGCTCAGCGGGGGCTTCGGTAGCGCCTGTCTGGACGGGGTCACGGACTACTACTCCCAGCTCATATACAAGGTACGGAGGTCAGGGGTCACGGACTACTACTCCCAGCTCATATACAAGGTACGGAGGTCAGGGGTCACGGACTACAACTCCCAGCTCATATACAAGGTACGGAGGTCAGGGGTCACGGATTACTACTCCCAGCTCATATACAAGGTACGGAGGTCAGGGGTCACAGGACACCGAGTCTGCCATTTAGAGCATGTCAACTGTAATTACACTTCAAAATAAGAGTCCAAAATTAGTCTATTTTGAACTACCAGGTAGAGTGCATGTAAACATTATTACCCTTCAAGATAAGAGTGCATGTAACCGCTATTAAACTAAGCAAGTCTTAACCACTGTATCTCTGTCTTTCCCAGCAGAACAACTTGAGCAACCCCCCCACCCCGCCTGCCTCCCTGCCCCCCACCCCGCCCCCTGTTGCTAGGCAGAAGATGGTGAACGGCTTTGCCTCCACAGCTGAGCTGTCCAGGAAGACGTCTGCTCTGAGACAGCATGACGGTACCGTCATCCAGATCATACACACACAACACACGGGTTTAAATATAGATCCAGATCATACACAACACACACAGGTTTAAATATAGATCCAGATCATACACACAACACACAGGTTTAGATATAGATCCAGATCACACAACACACAGGTTTAGATATAGATCCAGATCACACAGCACACAACACACAGGTTTAAATATAGATCCAGATCATACACACAACACACACAGGTTTAAATATAGATCCAGATCACACAGCACAACACACAGGTTTAAATATAGATCCAGATCATACACACAACACACACAGGTTTAAATATAGATCCAGATCATACACACACAACACACACAGGTTTAAATGTAGATCCAGATCATACACACACAGCACACAGGTTTAAATATAGATCCAGATCATACACACACAGCATACAGGTTTAAGTATAGATCCAGATCACACACACACAACACACACAGGTTTAAATATAGATCCAGATCATACACACACAACACACACAGGTTTAAATATAGATCCAGATCATACACACACAACACACAGGTTATAGAGCTATCCATGGTACTGTCATCCAGATCATACACACACAGCCACACAGGTTAAATATAGAGCTGTCCATTCTCAATATGGGCACGCGTTATTATCCTCAGCAGAGAGACAAGTCTATTATAAAGTGTTTTCAAACCTTTTTCATTAAAAAACAGTATGTTTTTTAACCATGATTCCAGACTGTATGAATTAACCTCTAGCGACTTCCTGGAGAGGAAACGATTGGCTGTAGGAACCAGTGTGTAGTCATGGCGATACTCATCTGTTCTTTCTGGTCTGTCCTCTAGGGGCGGAGCTAAAACAGCTTCAGCCTGCAGCCTTACAGACAGAGGAGGAGCTACTGGCTCAGGCTCTAAGCCACGCCCCTAGGACTGTGGATGTCCCCGCCTCCCTCCCTACACCTCCTCACAACAACCAGGAAGAGCTCAGGTAAGTCCTCTCCTCCTCTTCATCCCCCTCTCCCTCCCTCCCTCCCTCCCTACACGCCCATACCTAGCCACCGTCACTCATCCTTAATAATATTCCTAATGGTTTCCCCCGTGTTCCAGGGACAGAGACCGTGACAGTCCAGACAGCTACGTCCCCTCCTCTTCTCCAGAGAGTGTGTCTGACATGGAGGTCAGCCGTTACCCCGACCTCTCCAGGGTCAAAGTGGAGCGCCCCTCCCCGCTCCCCTCACCTACCATCCCCATCATGCCCAGCGCCTGCGGCAAAGGTACCAACCAGGAAGTCAACAGGAAGTGAAAGGAGCTTTGTTTACCTGGATTCAGCTCTGTGTGTTTGACTTTTCCATTGTTTCACTGTGTGTGTGTGTGTGTGTGTGTGTGT
>JAVQIZ010002047.1:5000-24012 GCA_036023535.2 Galaxias brevipinnis
ACGGACTAAGCAGCGCTACAGGGAGACAATGGAACATGAAACCCTTTTACTGCCATTGTTACTGACCAATCTGCAAAACAGAAGGCAGTCGTCACACAATTAACCTCTGAACAACTTAGTATTAATCTGATTTCGAATCAGTCGACATTAAAACATTATCAGTAACAATGCCATGTCCTGTTAAAAACTGTCGAGAGATGTCTGCTGTCAGATTAGCAAATAAGAAATGAAAAGCTTAACCAAGGCTATTGCACATTTCACTACCCGTCAGACGCTTTCTAAAAGTATAGATGCAAGTTTTCCATCCATCCCCCACATTACATTGACGTCTCAAGATTCCTTTTAAACCTGCAATGGGGCTTGTATAAAACGTGTTTGTTTATCTGTGGGTGTGTCAGAATGCAGAACGGATGGCAGGCTAGTCTTCAGAAGGGGAAGAAGAGACAAGTAACACATCTTTCATCATTGTTTCCACATTTCCAAAAGTAAAAAGAACACTTCCTATTGCGACACCTCCGAACATTGTGGAATTTTTCCACAAAGTTAAAACAGTACCTACAATAACTATCAACGGTGTAATTAAAGCCTTAGTTTTATTTGTTTCGAACCAATATTTAATACTCTTTCCTACGCTTTTGATATTCAAAGTAAAAATAATTCCATTTTGAAACTATATTCCCTTTAATTGAAATTACAGGGACCCTCTAGTGGACAATACTGTGAACAGCACCAACAATCTAACAAACACAAAATCCAATGATCGATTCAACTGTAGGCAGTAGTAGATCAAACATTTTACTTGATCTCCGTGGAGTGAAGACTCTACCCTCCCCTACTTCTTTGTGACACAGTTCATTAACAAAGAGAACACCACACAAATCCCGCAGACATCAGTCGAAAACGTCTGCCAATTAGCATGCGCGCTATTTAGCGACGAGCTGTAGTTCACGGTCCCTGCTCCCCACACCACACTGTTGCATGGTATGTGATGTAACATACAGTGTAAATTCTCTGGAAACTAATCAGAACCGTGCTAATCATCCTTACCGAGGGAGAAGGGACGAGGGAGCAAGTGCTGTCTGATTGAATGCAGACACCAGCCACCAGAGGTTAATAATAACCACATCCCCCTCTGCCTCCGGGAGGAAAGGGGAGCGGGGTGGTGGGGGTGGTAGGTCCTCCTGCTTGTTAAAGGAAGGTGCTGTAGCTTTATTTCTGTTTCTTGCTTGTCTTGTAGAGATGATGGGGGGTTAGACCACCAATAGGTCAGTTCAGGATATAAGAGAATAATAAGAGAATTAGTTTTTCTGAATATTGGAGTAGGCTATATCTGTGTGTTGGTTAATATACATTTCATAAATATATCTATACTAACGACCCTGACCAATTACATTGATTTGATAAGACAGTGTATCGAAAGGATGGAAATCAATTTTGCGTTTTATTTGTGTATTAGTTGAACAACGATGACAAGTTAAACAGGCTTGGAGAAACACGGGACATCTACCACGAGGACACTGTCTGTGAAAGTCAAGTTCTGGTAAAGATCATTTCAGAGCCAAAACGCCCTAATCAGTGAGGAGTCCACTAAACAAATCACTTCAGTTTAAATCAGGGATTTCACTCAAGTAGGCCATTAAACGATGCTTAGGGCACTGCTAGAGGGGCTACAAAAAGCCTTAACAAGAAGACCTCTCGTTCTCTCTCTCTCTATCTCTCTCTCTCTCTTACTTCGCTCAATAACTTTTTTTTTCCCCTTAATGCAGTCCCTTTGAAGTGCAGGCTCTAGGAGGAAATTGATGTCCTAATGTTGAAGGCTATTGAAGGTTTGATCAGAACAAGGCTTTTGTCTGGAGGTGGAAACAATTTGATGTGGGGGAATTAGATTAGATTATCTAGGGGATACGCTTTTCACACTAATCTAAAGTATATTTTTACACTGGTTTAATAATGTTTAATAATTTAATCCTTATCTTGTATGTAGTCAGGGTTTTATGTCTTAAATAGCTCAGCATTTGGAAAGGTCAGTATGCCACAAAATGTGTCATACATCTCACCTGAAGCTTCCTCAGACTGCCTCCTCAGACACACTCTCTCTCTCTCTCTCTCTCTCTCTCTCTCACACACACACACACACAAACACACATTCTCTCTCTCTCTCTCACACACACACACACAAACACACATTCTCTCTCTTTCTCTCTCTCTCTCTCTCTCTCTCTCGCACACACACACGCGCGCTCCTCAGAGGGCCCTGAGTGAACGAGATCAAGCGCGCCTCCCACCGTCGTAAGGCCTTTTGTCTGGCTGGTAAAAATAAAGCGAACTCCCAAACAGCGTGTCTGGAAGAGAGACAGACAGCCAGGCACATGAAAGGGAGCTTTGAAATTAAATAAGCCCTGTGGAGCCCTATGGCCATATCAGGGGCGGAGCCTAGCAGAGGGGAGTCTGTGTGTGTGTGTCGTAGGGGGTTGACATAAATGTGTGTGTATGTCTCATGAGAGTAAGGGTAGGGGTCTGCATTTTTGGTTTGTATATGTTGTGTGTGTGTGCATCTGTAGTGTAAGGGTGTACACATTATGTGCGTGCACGCCGCTGTGTACTGTACGTATCTGTGTGTGTGTGTGTGTGTGTATGCGTATAAGTCTCTGTGTGTGTAGAGGCCTGATACTCTCAGCCACCGCGGGTTAGTTTGGAACAATTGATTTTGAGATGCAAGGGATGGGGTGGGGGGGGGGACGAGGGGGGACGGTGTTTCATTCTTGGAGATGATCGCTTTTACTGCTCCTTTCTTACACTACAAAGAGGTCTCGCTTCAGGGGTAGATACAGAGCCAAAACTGGCTGGGCAGTTTCTACCGGCATGGCGTCCTGTCGTTCAGTGTGTTGTGTTCCTCCAGCCAGGGAAGACACACCTTCATGGTCCAGCTACAGTACAAAGGAGGTCTGGAAGCGTTCAACTTTAAAATGTGTCTTACCTCAGGTGTTCCACTGTAACATATGAGATAAGTGTCCATTGTCCAGTATACAGCACTTTGGTATCCCACACACCCAATCCACCTATTTCAATACGTATGGATATGTGATGCTTCAAAAGATGTCGTGGTACGACATAATGGACAGTTTGGACTGTAGCTCTTGAGGTGACCATGAAATACATAGAGTTCAACCTTACTATGTATCTCATTTCTTGAACTGAAACATATTGCGTCGGTAAACAAGCACAACTTGACTACTGTACATGATACTGTACTTGAGACAGAAAACACTAACTATCCTACTGTGCACGATCATAAATAATTCTACTTGAGACTGAAAACTATCAACTCTACAAGCCATTCAATCTATGCCCGGAGTTTGTTGTCTGGAAAGCCTGACATGTTTTATGCTGCCTCAGAGCAGTAATGTCTACCCTCGTCACTGTTTCTTACTCTCTATCTTTCTTTTTCATCTCAGCCTGACCCTGATGCTGAGTCCACATTTAGCAAGGCAACACACACACACACACACACACACACACACACACGCACTCTCCCGCTCTCTCACTCACATACACACACACACGCACACACACACTCTCTCCCACTCTCTCTCTCTCTCGCGCTCTCTCTCACACACACACACACACACACAAACACACACACTAATACTGCTTAGAGTAGTAGCCTGTTGTCTCAGCTAAACACGTTGGGGACAGTCATAAAGAGTGTAAATGGAACGGGGTAGACAGGAGCAGAGACCAACCCACAGATCAGGACCGAGGCTGCAGACGCATCTGCTTTTCTGTGTGGGTCAGCAGCTAACAATCTAAGGAGCGCTGCTATTGTAAAAGACTCCAATCGATAGCTGGTTTGCTTTTAGTCTGCTGTTATTGAATCACTTATAGGGGCAGAACAGCCCAGAGCCCAGGGCCTAATTTTATATTATATATAGGAGATGTGGCGCCAGAGTGTCTGAAATACACATATGCTGTCGATGTGGAGGTTGTGTTTGATCGACTTGATCTGATCCTCACCCCACCAAAACCTACTGAAGCCCTGGATGCTACGTGGCAGACCGACGCGGTAGACTTGAGCAGAGCTTCCTAATCTGTACTCTTGTCGATCCGATTCCGATTATTACAGACCTATGATCAGGTAGTTGGTTGGTTATATTGTTGGGGTGTCGTACAGAGGGGGTCCGGGTCAGCTTGGGTCTACTGAATGCATGAGAACGTACTCCAACATGACTGTATGACCAACAGTGTTTCAAGCCCCAGCAATGACAACGTAACACATCAGTCAAAACACTCTACTATAAAACTACAATGAGCTAGGTATACACAAATAGTTAGCATATAACTTATAACTGT
Source organism: Galaxias brevipinnis (assembly GCA_036023535.2). Lineage (NCBI taxonomy): Eukaryota > Metazoa > Chordata > Actinopteri > Galaxiiformes > Galaxiidae > Galaxias > Galaxias brevipinnis. Next base: position 9,351 of record JAVQIZ010002047.1, read on the forward strand.
GACTTTCTGCAAGTGTGAAACTTAGATGATGCTTCTAGAGTTCAGATAGTACTTACACATTTAACACGTTTCTTTAGAGGTAGATTTGTATTCTGACTATAGTAGGCAAACATCCCTGAATTGTGGACAGTGATCACTACAGATTGTGCCTGTGTACAGCTGGCTCACGCGGTGACACTAGACGTGTGCGTGGTGGCATCTTGTTGACATGGCAACATGTCTGGTCAGCACTCTGCAGTGTTGTGTCAAGGTTTAGTGTGTGTGAGAGACGTAGCCACAATGGTAGGAAGTATCTCCTGGTAGTAGTTCTTAAGTGGACCCGACCACAAATGTAGGCCAATCAGATACTCCCGTGAGGGGAGGTGTGTCCAGTAGCACCTGATACCTCAACCTCTCCACAAAGGTCTGTTTCTTTCTCTCTCTCTCTCTCTCATGTATACGCACACACAAACACACACGATGAGAGCTGTACCGACATTCAATAAAGTTTATTCTCAAAAACGATGCTTACACTGCGACATCATTACGTAACACAATCCCCAATAACTCAAGATGAACACACTACAGCCCCACCAACCGCTACGCCAAGACCTCGACTCCAGCTGGAAACACTGCACTCAGACACACCAACCATTGCAGGGAGGAACAAAACTCTCTTTTCAAAGAGAAAACACGATGAGAGCTTTTCTTTGCCTCAGCGGCTATCATCACTCCAGTCCCTGAAGTCACAGACAGGCACTTTGCTGACTCCACTGTGAAGCGTCTTAGTTTTCAGAGGAGCCTTACACATTTGAAACGCAAGAGCTAAAAACCTCTTTGGCAGTGGGGGACAATGTCCCCACAGGGACGCCAAGTCACACACACTCAAACTCAAACAAAAGCGGTTGAAAACTCTGTTACAGACGAATGAGCAATAGAACGATAAAAGATAAGAGCATACACGCTAACGGCCCCAAACTCACGGTTGAACTCCCTGCGTCGGGCTCTGGGTCTCCAGGGGCGACGGCGTGTCCAGTGTGGTCGCCCGCCGAGCTCCATGGCGCCGGGCTGCCGAGGCGCGAGTTGGTCGAAGACGCCCACCGGACTCACTCACCATCCGCGGACCGTCACCCCCCAGGCCTGCCTCCCACCTCATCCCCCAGACCGACACTCAAGTTCCTGGGCATCAAACAGGGGCCGGGTGCCCCCTTTAGTTAGCTGGATCCTAACACCCCGAGAGAGGCCTTGTTTATAAGTCTGCCTGAGGAGTCTACTGATCGCTGTCTGTGTGTGTGTGTATGTGGGCTAGCTAGCCTGGCTTTCCCCCCTCCTATGAGAATTATATTTTATGCATGAGTACGTGGAACCTAACTCCCAGGGAGCTGGTGAGAGAGACGAGGAGGCCAGCACAAAGTAGGCCCAGGACCGAGCACCTATCGACTGGCAGCTTCAAAGACAAGAGGGAGGAGGAGGAGGAGGAGTGTACACACAGCCGAAACCCAATACCTCAGCATTGGGTCCCTGCAGGGTAGACAGGAAGGAGAGATCCAACAGGAGCCAGAAGAAGTGATGGAGTAAGAGGGAATTATTGAAGACAAGTTGTCTCTGAAAGGAACACGTGCCAATTATACAATCACACAGGATAAACAAGGCATCCAAAAGACCTACGTTTAAAAAGACTTCAGAGGCAACCTCAGCCACACACAATTCTGTGTTTGAGTTCAAAGCTAGACAATTGTCTGTGTACTAAAAGAGCATAGTTAACCTAAGAGAGCTATATTTTTTAAATCTTATGAAACCCTGACCTCTGGTGGCAGAGAGCAGCATTTTCAAAGCAAAGGAATGGATTGCAAGTCTGACGGAGAACAACTCAATTGGCTCAGATCCAAGTAATTAAACGACAATCACATTTGATATACTTTATTCAAATAAAAAAAGCAGACTTTATATCTTTCATCATATTTGGTTTGATCATGTTTCAAAATAATAAATAAACGAAACATTGAACAATGGTTGAGACTGTGTCATATATGTAAAAGCCACAGATAACAAATATACAACATCACGTCTAGGAGAGAGCAGAGGTATCTCTAATTACGTACTGCATTGCTTCAGGATCGCACAAAACATTGTTACGACCGGATTCTTAAAGAGGTCGCAGACAATTCATGACAGACATTGCGTATGTTCACACACAGAATAGATTTGGCTTTTCACATGGTATGAAGTGGCTCAATACACAATCACAAAAAACAACATTTCAGAGGGGGATAGATATAAGAAAGTACAACGCACTTCAGCCACTAAAACTATGGCTCAAATGCACCGGTTCCAGAAACCGAGAGGAAGAATGCTAAAGGTCGAGTATGTGCACTTGCAATTTACATAGAAACGCTGAACAAATATTTGGACTGTTTGATTTTACTCCTTAAAGACAGAATTTTATCTAAACACAATTTTTTTTAATAAACAAATCTAGGACTGTGACAAGGCATTAAAAAAAAGATTGAACTGTACCCAAAGGCTGTAACGTTGTGCATAACATTCAATTTACAAAGACTGCATGACGGATATCAAAAATAGATTTCGCCTGAACAGGGTATATTCATACAAGGCACAAGAGAAAGACAGTACACTGGATACAACACTGCTCTAAGAGAGGAACCAGACTAAAGCTCATGTTGATCCCATTCACAAACAAGAGGTCAACACAAGCTTTTATCATTGCTCCCTTGTTGCTTAGAAACGACTAAATTGTGTCGTTGCTGTGAATGTACTAAATTGTGTAGTTGCTGTGAATGTACTGAATTGTGTAGTTGATGTGAATGTACTGAATTGTGTAGTAGGAGAGTGCTTCACAATTCCATTTTGACCCTGAATTGCATTTATATAAGAGTGTACAGCAAGATGAGGAAAAAAACTAAAACTTTGGTTATGTGCTTCATAGATGATATATTTAAAGTGGAGTGAGTATGCTCATTTAATCTATCATAAATGCTTATTTAATATTTCTAATAATGAATGTGAGTGAAATAAGAAATGACTCCGCCGAAAGTTTGACCACCCAAATAAATGATCCGTGTCTATCTAATGTTCCCCATCCGCGGATGCCCCCCAGATGAACACATACCACCCCTAGTGTACAACAGGTATATTTGCCACATGCCCAACCAGAATAAATACCAATAAACTATTCCCCCCCCCCAAAAAAAACCATTTGACACCGTTTACCATTTCCTCTCTACTAACAATCACTCCGTACTGACGACCATGCAGTTCTTGTAAACAATGAAAGGAAACAGAAAGCTGCTTGAGGATGATGGCTGGGGTGCAACGCACCAGCATTTAGACCCGAGAGCCTTTACACGGCTCTGTTCTTCAACGGCCAACGGAACGGTAACCACAGCAACCACCAGGGGGCGGAGTGAGGGGGTGGGGGTGCATAGACGCCAAAACCAACAGGCTAGTTAGTCCGATTGGAGAGAGAAAAAATAAATTACGCTGTTAAAAATGATCCTGGATTTCAAGAGAGGAGGATCAGGTTAAGTAGTCGCATAGCTTGTGCACATGACAAAGGACTTGTACTTATCCTAATAGCAGGGATAACGTTTCTCCAATGGCTACCAGCCCAAGGCTGGACACGAGAGCTATTCACAACCAACTCCTTCTTCAAATGCAAATATGTGCTAACAATGTGGTTTATCTAGATTTGAATTGATTGTGCACACACAACTACAAATTGAAAAAATCTATTAAAACAGAAACAATTTACCATATATTTGTGGAGAATGACTGACATGTTAGCGTAAAATGTAGTTTAAAAAAAAAAAAAAAAAAATGGTAACCCTATTTCGCTAGAAACAGGTTCGGGAAAAAAAGTTATTTTCCCGAAACAACATACTGTAAATATATATTTGGATTCATAGAAACAATAGAACAATCACAAAATATGACTGTCAAGTCACGTCTAGTCATGTCAAACATATGTATCTGTAGTACCACAAACGCTGCCTTTGACAGTGTTCAGAACAGGATCCCACCTACAGGGAAAACTAGCCCAGGATGTATTTGAACAGCACAGGCTGTAACTGGGGGGTCCCTATGAAAAAGCTAGGAGCACTAACCCTCTCCACCGTGTCACACACAAAGAGAACAGGACAGCCTCTTCCATTCCGGCCTTCCTGGGTTCCCTGCGATGCTAGGAGCACTGACCCTCTCCACAGTGCCACAGAAAGAGAAGCGAGCAGTGTTCCCTGGCCTTGGGGTTGCATTCCGCAGCTTCATACATGACATTGGTCCTTGTATGTTGGTGCTGGCATTCTGGCATGTGTATGTACAGTAAGTGTGTGTGTGTATGGGTGGTGGGGAGTGGGGAGTGGTCACATGGATAGGCTCAACTTCAATCAAACCTTTGAGAGAAACAAACGGTGCATTGTGCGCGAGTCTCGGCAGTGCGGACGAGCGATGCTCCGCGGTCCAACAGAAATCTCGTTTTGTGTTAGCTCCAATAGAGACAGCCTACGTTGAAAGGAGGTAGACTAGAGCAGCACCGGAGGTCTGTGACTTGCATACAATTCAGGTCGACAAGGTCCCCCCCGTCTCTCCCCTCTTTACTCGTTTTCTTCATCCTTTCCTTCCTCCCTTGCTTTTATTGCACCTTGTCCGGGTCGATGTTGTCCAGGTCGATGTCAGGGGAGGCAACGCAGCACATACACAGCTTCTGGGTGCTGAGGGACAACGCATCTGTTCAAAACAAAAAGAATGCACAACGCATTTAAGAATCCCGTGCAAGATTTTACCCGATGTTCCTTTACCTGATGTGCCCGAGGGTTTGGCACAGAAGGAATGAAGGATTTCCTAATCAAGGGCATTGTATGCCAGTTAGAAATGTATACCTCAAAACCTGCTTGCCTGGAAAAACTTTACCGGAGCAGGATTCAGGGTTAAAGGCTTAAAAATGTAACAAACACAGACATTGTTGCTCAACTCTCAAGTTCATGTTCTGGAATGTTGGCCTGTGCTTATGGCAATGAGGTTGGCTACACAAGTCACGAACAATAAGCCAAAAGTAACCCATTCCTTTCTGTTGAGACTGACACGTACACGTTTGATACATAATGATATGACTTTCGACTCAAAGTATTGAGCCAGAGTAGCACAATCAACGTTTAAACTTTGTTTTATTGAAGGCTTTTGGTAGTTATTCACAGATTACTGCTGGATACATTAGCCTCGCTGGGATTTGATGATGCAGCTTTTAACTGGTTTCAGGACTACGCCTCTGATAGATGCTAAGTGATTGAAATCCATCGTTGTAGGAATAGAAAATGGTGTGCCACAAGGTTCCATTTTAGGTCCTACATTGTTTATACTGTATATTAATAATATATGTGTGCCTCTGTTAAAGACTGTAAAGTACAATTCTATGCAGATAACACCATTCTTTATTCTTGTGTATCATGGAAAAAGATGTCAAACCTCATGACAAAATTCATACAGAAATCCCTTCGCAATCTGACATTAATCCTTCATGAGTCAAAGACAAAATATATGCTTTACTCAAGGGCCAGAAAGTTAGAATTTTACTAAATGACAAGTTGACATTTAAGGCGCATATGCTTTAACTCAAAAGGTGAGGTTCAGACTCCGAGCTCTAAATAGGATAAGATCAAGCCTTTCTCTTGAAAACAAAATGACACGTAAAAAAAATCTACCCTCATGTCAATCATGGAATATTGTGATTAAAGGATTAGTGTATGTACATGCAGCCCCCACTATTTTAAAGTCCCGTGTGGGTGCAGTTACCACAACAGTTTCAATTTTGTAACGTAAACGTATCGTTTGGTGGACATTTAAAATAATATTGGAGGACAGAGTATTCTTGTTTCGGTTGAAACTTCAAATACTGTAGCACATAAGTATTATTGGCTTATTTTAAATGTTTCTTTTCTCCCTGTTTGTTTTGATGTAGTCGTTTATTTAATAAATTCTGCCTTTAAGCAGGGCACTGTTGGAAAAGACACCTAGTCTCAGTCAGTTAACCCTGCATAAATAACTAAATAAAATAACAAAAGGTATGCTTTGAGGGCAAAGATACTGCTATTAGCTACATTTTTCACCATCGTCATATTTCTACTCAAAAGCCATAGACAGAAAGGAATCATGAAAGAACAGTTAAATGTTCTTTAATTTAGTCTAATGTTTGATATTTGTTTGCTTGTTTTTACTGTTTGTTTTAAACTTTTAAACTTTTAAACTTTGTACAGCGTCTTTGAGTGTCATGAAAAGCGCTTTATAAATCAAATGTATTATTAGTATTATTATTATTATAAATATTCGGTCTTGCTCTATTCCGAGGTCTGTACATAGCCAGACCGACCAGGGCGGTGGCTCCCTGGTGGAGGACCAGGCAGCGAGGGCAGCACCTTACCCAGCATACGGCCCAGGAAGGCGGGTCTGGAGCTGGGCGGCAGGTAGATGCAGAGCCAGTAGACCGGGGCTCCAGACAGCGCCACCCCGATGCCCACCAGGGAGTTGATGGTGTCACTGTAGAGGGGCACGATCACCAGGAACAGAGTGCACAGGCAGTAGACGATGGGGAAGAACAGGCTCAACTACAGGCACACAGAGACACTTGCATTGAAGAGATTAAAGAGCATTAAAACGCCACATAAAAAAACAACAACAACAGCAAAACTGAAACAGAGCACACCTCTAAGACTTAAACAAAACAGACCAACCCTGAACAACAGACAACCCGAGGAAAAAAAGAAGGGTACGGGAGAGGTAGACAGAAAGAAAAGATGTAATAGAGAGAAGTGTGGCGGTCGAGAGAAACGTAAAGAGAGATAGAGGGGTGAAAAAAAGAGTGAAGAGACAGAAAGAGAACAGCGCGGTCAAAGAAGAAAGCGCGGAAACAATGGACAGTGACGGATGAGTAAGAGGATGAAACAAAATGGTGAGAGAAACTTTAAGAGATGACCCTGTCACCACAAATAAAGCCTACTACTCTCCAGATCAAACGTGAACAACAACGCCAACCGTGACCAAAGGGGCAGGAGCGCTAGAGAGGTTTGACCCTTGGTTCACCTTGACGGGCCGGTGCATCTCGGGCTTCTTGACACGCAGGTAGATCTGGCTGCCGATGGACAGGCCGATGAACAGCCAGTAGTTGAAGCTGAAGTAGTTGATGAGCTGAAAGACGTCCTTCACACACAGGTAGATCAGGGACATGCCGCCCTGCAGGGGGGGAGAAACGGGGGGCGGGCTCACTCGGTGTTACGTTATCTCACAGACAGACAGAGAGAAAGAGAGAGAGTGAGTGTGAGTGTGAGTGTGAGAGAGAGAGAGAAAGAGAGAGAGAGAGACAGATAGACAGAGAGATAGACAGAGAGATAGTGGTGCTCTACTAACTGGAGTAAACACACAAAGATATAACAATGAGGAAAGCCACACACACACGCACACACCCACCCACCCACACACACACCCACACACACACCCACCCACCCACACTCGCACACACACCTTGCCATGCTTACATTGAAAAGCAGGGCCGGGATGGGGGTGTAGCGCTTGATATGGATCATGCACAGGACGTTGGGCAGGTGTCCTCCTCTGGAGCCTACAAAGAACAGTCTGCCGTGAGACGGGCCGGAGACGGACGGAGAGACAGAGACAGAAACAGAGACAACGGGACACAAAAACATAGTCAGTTAGTGGATCAGAGACGAGTGACAAATCACTTTATTTCTCTGGTCCATTCCATGCTAGAGTAATTCCTCCCCATGTTTTCTATGGAACCCAGCCAAATAATTTTATTTCTCTGGTCCATTCCATGCTAGAGTAATTCAACCCCATGTTCCCATGGAACCCAGCCTAAACTGACATCTGCCCATCGTAGCCAGAGGAGCAGGGGGCAAAGCCCGGAGCAGAGGTCGGGGACCAACTGACCTGGAGGCAGCGATGATGGAGGAGTTGAGTCCTCCGTAGCAGGAGATGGCTACCGACAGGGGGATCAGCCAGCGGGCCCAGCCCAGCACGTCGTCGGCAAACGTCTGCACCACACACACACACAAATAGAGCTTTAACAACTAGTAGGCTACTAGTAGAGCGAGCGCGCGCGTGCGCACACACACGCACGCACGCACGCACGCACGCACGCACGCACGCACGCACGCACGCACACACACCTAACTGTAGTACAGGTTTGTCATGTCTCCTGTCATGCCATGTCTCGTTCTGCCTCTCTGTTTTCTGACTGGCTGGTTGGAGATTGTACTGGTTAGACTGACAAACGGCACGGGACTAAAAAGAGCAAAAGAGCGCTGCAAAGGGGAAAAAACGAAAGCGCATGCGGTTCTTTGAATACGAGAGGGAAAGGATATCCAAACTACCCACCCTAGCCAAATGAGGTGACTCCACCCGTAACCGTGGCATGATTTTGCAGAGCCTTGTACAGCGTGTTCTTTTGACTAATGCTGCCAACAAGCCTGAGCATACCCTGTCCTCCAAGCTGCATCTAATCCCATTCTACTGCTAATTGTCCTGCTCAGCACTTAACCTTATTTAGCTAGGGGTAGCTTCCTGTTGTAACAGGGAATTCAGTCGTCAATGGTAACCACAGGGGGGGACAGGGGGAGCACTGTGGCCGGCGCCTGAGGCGAGTACGCAGCCAGACCCTACCAGACGAGAGCAGATCACGGGAGGAAACGATCGGGGCCACGGCCGCTTGACGCTGAACAGACGCTGTCAATTAGGAGAGCTCTAATGAACTGCTAATGAGCCGGACGTTTCGTGTGTGTGTGTGTGTGTCCTCCATCTACACGACCACATGTCAACTTGTGAGATGCGCGGCACGCCGATTCAAAAAGCCCAGCCGACAGCCCATAGTAACGGCAACTCACCACGGCGACGGCCTCACTGTTCAGCACGGTGTCGGCGTCCATGACGACGTAGTAGGCGACGTTGGTCAGGATGTAGATCACCGTGACGATGGGCATGGAAATGGCGATGGACAGCGGCAGGTTCCTAGAGGGAAAGGAGAAGAGGAACACGTTGTTTTTTTTTCACAAATGGCCATTGTTCCTTTAACCAAGCACCAATGTCTTGGTACAGACAGGTTTATATGGCTGAAGTGAAAGTTTCTGCTTCAAGCGATAGTTCGCCCATTTTCGATCTTTTGATCTGTTTTTCATCAGATACCAACATTGTGTTTGAAACATGGTATGGCCGTTTAGCGTTTCGCAATCAAACAGCAGAATGTCAAACAGGTTGAGAAAATGACTCTACTGCGTCATAGGGGGGTCCTTCATGAATTTTTTAAAACCACCGCTGTTTTCAGCCAAAAGGAGAGCCTTTGCTGGTTCTGAGTTTGATTCGCACAATGACCTATGGGCATTGTAGTGTACAATGAATTAACCATTTAAATGCCGGTAGGAAAAATATGTGAATTCCACTTACATTGATCCTATGGCCTGAACTTGTTCAATATACCTACTTCATTTAGCCTGAACAACAACATATATTGTTTAGGAAAATCGGGCAAGTTTCCCATTGAGAGGACAGGCTGGCCTAGACAATAGATGATCCCATTACACTGCATGGAATGGAGTTCACGTCACACCCTCCATTGAAATCACGTCCGACTGGTTGGTTTAGGTATTCGTTTCCTAAGTCCATAGACTTCCCTCAAACCTAGCCAGTGAGTAAACGCATGACGTTTGAACATGCGCTAGGTCTTACGCTTCCAAACTACGAACTGAAGGACAGACATGTCACCGTCTTCTTTCTCAACTCTGCTACAGTTTGACCGACCTCAAAACAGACTGAGCCAAGTTACTCATCTACAGCATACTGTAAGAATGGGGGCCTAACATCAGTAAAATGGCACACAGCTAAGACTTCATAGTCACCAGCTTAACTTAATTAAGTGGCGCGTGTGTGTGTGCGTGCGCGTGTGTGTACCTCTCTGGATTATTGATCTCCAAGCGGGGTGTGTGTGTGTGTGTGTGTGTGTGTGTGTGCAGCACCTGTCTGGATTCTTGCTCTCCTCAAGCGGTGTGTGTGTATGCGTAAGTGCGTGTGTGTGTGTGTGTGTGTGTGTGTGTGTGTGTGTAGCACCTCTCTGGGTTCTTGCTCTCCTCAAGCGGTGTGTGTGTGTGTGTGTGTGTGTGTGTGTGTGTGTGTGTGTGTGTGCAGCACCTCTCTGGGTTCTTGATCTCCTCGGTGATGAAGTTGAGCGTGTCCCAGCCGGAGTAGGAGTAGAGCGCAGCATATAGAGCCAGCGACATGTCTCCAGGGTTCAGCTTGGAGTCTTTGAACGAGTCCTCAAAGTGCTGTGTGTTTCCTACACAGACACACACACACACACACACACACACACACACAGTCACACACACACAAAATCTAAGGAATGCGTACAATGAAGCAGCTTCATGAGATGCATAATGTTAACAGCTCTTTTCTGAATTCACAGACCGTCTTCATGGGTGTGGAGAGGAGGTCGTGCTCAGAGCGTTATTGATTGTGTACGATGGATATCGGACACGTAGTAGCACAAGACGCACGGGACTCAAGCTATGGTTGCTTTGGCTAGGAAGCAGAGAGAAACAGGCCCGTCAACTAGACCCGCTGAGGCCGCAGGGCGAGCGGCGTGGGTACCTTGAGCCAGCCGCACCATCCCAGCGATGATGATGACGATGAGGGCCAAGACCTTGGCCACGGTGGACACCACCTGGAGGACGGCCCCCCACTTCACCTTCATGCAGTTCACACAGGTCAGCAGGCCTGAAAGGAGAGGTCAGAGGTCAGAGACGCAGGTCAGCAGGCCTGAAAGGGGAGGTCAGAGGTCAGAGACACAGGTCAGCAGGCCTGAAAGGGGAGGTCAGAGACGCAGGTCAGCAGGCCTGAAAGGAGAGGTCAGAGACGCAGGTCAGCAGGCCTGAAAGGTGAGGTCAGAGAGATAGAGACACAGATCAGCAGGCCTGAAAGGTGAGGTCAGAGACACAGGTCAGCAGGCCTGAAAGGGGAGGTCAGAGGTCAGAGACGCAGGTCAGCAGGCCTGAGAGGTGAGGTCAGAGAGATAGAGACAAAGCACAAATCAAATAAAGGAGGCTCACATAATCTGCAATAAACATTGCTACATAACGTAATGTTTCCCAACTTTGGCCCAACCCTTCCAAGAGGGTTCTTGAGTGACCGATCTCTGTGTGCGTGACAGAGAGACAGAGAAAAGTACAAATCAACTACAAATCAACTAAATGAGGGACACTTAATCTGCAAAAAGTTCAAACGTAGCGAAGAACGTAACGTTTCCCAACTTGGTTGGGTTAGGCTCTGACTCTCGCCAATCTCCTGTCCAGCCCCACCCCACCCCGTCCAGACAAAAAAACAGGGACCCTGACCCCATACTTGCGGACCGTGAAACCTCAAATATAGGGAGTATTTCCAAACAATAAGGGGGTCTGGCAGTTCTCTTTACAAAAAAAGAAATCACATCGACAGAGAGTTGTGGCAATGAAAATCTGGAGCCAAGTAGGCCTGACCCTCACCCTGAGGAGCCACCTCTGTGTGTGTGTGTGTGTGTGTGTGTGTGTGTGTGTGTGTGCGTGCGTGCGTGCGTCTGCAGGCCACCTGTCTTCTCAGTCTGCTTGCTTAGATACACAAAAGCTTGACGGAAACATGGCTCTCAAAACAAGAAGAGCAGGCCACGCCCCGACGTTAGACAAACTCCCCGTGGCTCGGCTGATAAGGCTGAACGTTTTAAGGCCTGGGCTCGGATAAAAGACAGGCAAACAGGGCCCCCCCCCCCCCCCGAGAGCCACGCTCTGGAAGCTAGGCACTAGATAAGCACAGAAAGGAGATAGTGGACCTGCACAATGGGATAGCTAATCTACGAGCCTGCCAAGTCAGCCACCGTCTTGTAAAACCAGCCACAGTAACACCGGTCTGGTCTCCACACATCGCTGGGTCAGTGTGCAGAAACATACAAGTGCACAATATATAAATCAAACAAGTGCAGCTGTTGGGCTGTCTACAACGACAGCCCGACCTCTGTTCTTGATAAAAAAAGATAAAAACAGAGTCCTGTTTGAGCATTCCAGAAAAGCCCTGTACTTATTCCTGTTTTTCCGACAGCTTTGAAACTAATCCCCTCTCAGGCCAACAAAAAGCCACAGCTTTGGTATTACTAAGTGTTACTGCCCACTTTCGCCAAACAACAACCACGATGGAATCTAATGAAATGATATGAAGTCGTATCCTTTGTAGGAACATACTGTCTTAGGACAAGTAGTAGGAACATAATGGCTGTGTTCGGAATCGCCTACTTACATACTATCTACTAGATACTCATTGAGTACATACTATATACTGACTACTTAAAACGAAATCTAGACTGCTACTTTTTCATAAAGATGAAATCATATTGTTAGTATACTCAACTGGAACATGTGACCAAAACCCCGGCATTTTTGTAATGCTGTCAAAGCTAGGAGGAAGTTGCCGAATTGCATTTCGGGGGGTGAAGCATCGTCTAGTAACCTCTTTCGGGTACTCAACATTTCCCCAATTTGAGTATGGGAACATTTTATACTCAAATTTCACATACTATGTACCGTTGGCATACTGCATACTCATTTTCGGTCAAATGTAGTATGTTAAGTATGCATAGTGCGCAATTCCGAACACAGCAACAGACTACATACTAGAGTAGGAAGGGGAAACAGGTGAACTCAGGGCGTGACAAGGATTCAAGACTGTTGGGAGACACACAATGGCAAAAAGTGAAACCATGTCAAATTAATGTGATTGTATGAAGCCTCATTGTTAAATGTATGTAAGTTATGCATTTATGTAAGCCATACACATCTGCTACGGTAGTTACATTATCATTCTTAAGTTTCAAACATGTTGATATTTGAAAACATATAAGCATAATAGCAAATTAGGGCATAACATAAGATGGAAAATGCTTTAATAACAAAGCTAAATGATCTGCATCCCTTGTCGGTCATGTCGATCGACGACTGAATGGTGTATCGCTTTAAAAATTGCTGCCACAAGGAATTGTGGGGCGGCATTTGCTTCTGTCCTTTCATAAAGGATGGTCCAGTGCTAAAGTACACAAGTATGAAAGCATTAAAGCACCTTTCCTTAGCACTTAGAGAATTCGAACAGCACTTGTCATGGCTGCCACTCAGGTACTTCATCATCATCATTGACTCCGTTAGGAACCTTGATAAGCAAAATTAAGAATTCAAAATATTTAATTGTCAGTAAAAGTTCGATTCATTTGACATCACAGTTAGATTTGATTCGGACACTAAAAGATTTGTTCAAAAAGATTTGTTCAATAATCTTTGCACATCACTACCCGCTGGGGATGGATATTTGCATTGCAGTGCCAGGGACAAAAAGACCAGAGCCAGGGAAATCCCCGCCATCCACCTCGTCAAATTGCACACTGGTGTAAGATATAGGGTTTAGAATGCATTTGAGTTGCGTCACAATTTCGCGAGCCGCTCTGACGGTAAAATCTGATAAAGTGTTGCCTAGCCCGAAACTGATGCTAGCGCGAGCTCTTTAGCCCGCGAAACTGTAACTGTAGCAAAATTCAACATTGTAGCAAACAACAATGCATTGTGACGCAACCCGGACACATTTTCGCAGCCGGACACATTTTTGCACGACAGCGGCACTAAAAGTCTTTCAATGAACCACTGTAATTCATTGCCAAAACTTAGAAATTTAATCTCACACCTTTTTACAGATAGCGATTATAACACTCTTGCAACCAAACAGTTCCATTGTGCTCAAACAACACTAGTGAACTACTCCAAAGGATTCAATCTTTAAACCCATACATAACACATGAATATTACTTGAAATTTTATTTCGAACGGGCCACAATCACATTGAATAGGTAGATTGTAATTATTATCCCAAAATGCCTTGCTGCAAATCCAGATCAAAGTTTAATGAAAAAGTACACATAAATGTAGAACTAAGATTTACCTTAAAATTAAAAAGAAAAATTTTACATTCTTAGTATGGACTTAAACCTTCATATGAGGAGTAATCTTTTACAGATATTTGTATGAAATATAGGAAAACTGAAATTTGTCATTATTGACATGATGCTTAAAAGGAATGTTTGGTTGTGGATTTTGAGATAATATCCGTAATATAACAGTCTTTTGTATGCAATTTCAAAACAGCAAACTTCTGTGAAAATGTTAGTTATTTTCCATGAAAATAGGATTTGTTTTACAGCGTGGAACAGTGGTACATGGACCATAGAAACAGTGTAGGGGATTGTGATTAAATATTGCATCCAGATTATGTAGTTCATGTTCCACAGTTATCTCTGGCTCTCTTTAGTAACCTGGAAATGTTATGATCTAAACGTGGAATATTGTTTATCAGTGGTCATAAAGCTATGCATTGGGAGTAATGTAACACTTAGTTATTTCAAGCAGTTGTACTCATTGTTAGTCAGATATATTCTGTGAAAGGAAAGGACAGTCAAATAAAATGTAATCTGTGAATTGCACTTTGAAATGGTACCACTTTGATGTTATGCTGTGTCTATTTTAACCGGTGATTTATGTCCAATTAACCAATTATCTTAGGTTTATGTTAACGGCATCCAAGCAATTGAAAAAAAGGGTTTTAACGTTTC
>JAVQIZ010002065.1:0-10870 GCA_036023535.2 Galaxias brevipinnis
GTGACCAGTGAACGAAAGACATAGACCCGAAGATCCATTGAGGGGTGAACTAATCTTTTGAACTAATCACTCTGATAGATCCGAAGATCCATTCGAGGGGTGAACTAATCGTTTGAACGAATCACTCTGACAGATCCGAAGATCCATTCCAGGGGTGAACTAATCTTTTGAACGAATCACTCTGACAGATCCGAAGATCCATTCGAGGGGTGAACTAATCTTTTGGGGTGAACTAATCTTTTGCACGAATTACTCTGACAGATCCGAAGATCCATTCGGGGGCGAACTGTTCTTTTGAACTAATCTTTTGAACTAACCAATTCAGAAATGATTGCATTGGTTCACAACTTATTATTACTGGTTTTGGGTCAGTTTTTTTTCTGTTTTTCACTTTACAGTTTACAGTCAAATAAAAATAAAAAATAAAGTTTATTATATTAGACAGCTTATACTGAAATATTTTGTGATTTAGTTGTAGTTCGAGTGTGATTGTTATTTGGCTGTATGGGACAACCAGATTTTAAATAAATACATCTTAATGTTATATCAATATTGTGATTTTTTGGCTAAATACAACACATCACGTTTCAGTAAAAGAGTATATTGCAACTGCTTTGAGGTGACTTAATTATCACAGTGAGTGAATCGGCGATGTCGTAACTACATAACTATGGCGAACTAAACATTTCGCTTTTCTATGCCGAGCTGTCACGTGAAAATTGAACGAACGACTCAGACCCGAAGACCCAGTTGAGGGGTGAACTATTAATTTCTGTTTCCTATTCTAACTATGCTGAAAGAAATTAACGAATGACTCGAACACAACTGTTTTTGCGCATGCGCGACCAAAATGAACAAATCTCTCTCTGAGACTACTCGTTGGTCCCGAGTCATTTTAAAGATTCGTTCAAAATGAACGAATTGTTAATGAACGACACATCACTACAAAATACGCGTGAGATACGAATGAAAACAACTTACCAACCCGTCCCTCAGCACGAGCATATGTCATGTCACATGACTTTACCCAAGTATCCATTCATATTAAGAAATAGTCAAAGTTGTATTTAACACTTGTATTTCTATCAAACATGATAGTATTATTTTAATTTTGTGGGTAAACAAGTAGGATATATGCTAGGTAACTTCTTCGTTATTAGTGATCATGTCAAGCTTTAAGCATGTGTGTTTAAAATGCACAATTATGTGTCATATAAATCATTATGTTTGGGGGTAGATTTGCATCCTGTTCATCCCCTCTCATCTGGGGCGATAGAAACACTGCCCAGTCAGTGCAGCCGTGCAACATTATTATAATATATTTTGATCCAATACGTTTTTTTATTTTATGTAACTTATCGTTATGTTGCCGTCTATCTCATTGGACATGCTCTGTCCTTACTTTTGGCAGCCTGAGGAAAAACGTCCACAGTGAGCCACTTCTTGGGAAACCTTTCCTCTGGTTTCGGGGCTTCCACGTTTTCCCCTCAATGGCAAGCTCCTGAGTCATCGTTCTGTTCAACGTAAACACTGAGTCACCTCTCACCACGGCAGTGAAAAGGGCACCTCTGCTGTTTGCAAAGTGCCCTGGCAGGCCTGTCCACTGGCCAGTAGTTAGATTGTAACAGTCCATCATGCACCTGAGAAAGTCGTCGGACGGTCCATTACGTATGACGTACAGGTCGTCCCTGTGCCCCACCATGCAGTGACCATAGCTCTGGTGTCTGATCAGAGTGGTAACAAGTGACCAGTCTTCTTTTCCTGACACATATTCGTAGATTTCTGTGGTCTCCATCGGCTTCCACAGGCATACAAAGATCCTGCCCAAGGTTTTCGTGCATGCTGCACCAGCCACAGGACGTGGCAAATGTGCCGTGGACGTCCAACGTCCTGTAGCCACTTCGTAGGTCTCCACAGATGACATGACCCTTCGCTCGTACTCGCCCCCGACGGCATACAGACGGCCTTCGAGGCCCACAAGGCTTAGGTTGAATCGCAACTGGTTCAGACCCGCGATCTCACTCCACTGATTGGTCTCGACGCTGTAGCAAAAACACGAGTCCATCGTTTGCTTGTGGATCCCCTGGACACCGCCTACGATATAGAGCTTGTTGTCTAGGACTGTCACTCCAGCCATTGACGTGCTGGCCTCTAGGGGAAGGTCAGTAAGAACCTTCCAGTCCCATTGGCCTTCGTCCAGGTAGCACACTGTCCTGCTGGCAGCGTGCACTGTTTCATCCACGCCACAGGTCCCGTGTGATCCAACCGCCATAAAAACACGAGGTGCCAGGGACTCTATGTAAGGGATGAGCTCGGCTGGTAAGGTTTCTTTCACGTCGGCCTCCAGGACTGGGTACATGTCCCTGATAAACAGTGCAGCGGCATGGTAGAGATCCATCAGGCCAAAGGTTGCGGCAGTGTGATACATGAGGAGGCAGTTGTCAGAGTTGACCAGCTCAATGAGATGCTTAGAAAGAGATCCCACCTGCAAGAAGGCAGCACATTCTATGGCCTCCACGATTTCGTCCCCGTCCAGGATGGGTCTCTCGCCTCTGGAAACGGCCAGGGCGATCAGAAAGCCTCGTGCACACAGACCCTGCAGGTGGATTTCCTCCTCTCGGCATTCTCTCATACCAGAGCGATAGAGAGCTTGGAAATAGTCGCAGCTCCGTACCAACAAGGTTCTTTCCTCTGAGAACAGAATGCCCCCAACCACTACTTTTAATTTGTCTGTTGCCAAAGGCCGTTCTGGAATGCCACATGGGGAAGGTTCTCTGTTAGCCCAGCTGCTCCAGTCCATCGTTTCATTACTGTACATCACGGATGTTGCGTACCCCACTTACATATCAAGATCCTGTCGAGGGAAAAGTAAAAGAGGGTCCAAGGTTTCCAAAGACGTGAAATGAGCATGGGTCCGCGCAAAGATAGTCCACTCCTGAGGGAGGTTCCATTCTTTTCACAGCTGTCGGAAATAGAACCTGCTAAACATAGCGCCGGACAAGTGACGGACATTTAATGCATGGGAAGGTCAAGTCAACCGGTGCCCCACAAACATAATGTTAAGGATATACTGTATATTGTTAATAAAATCAATTATAATAATTGGTTTTGTAGGTAATTTTCATAATGGCTTTAAGTTTAAACCTGTTCAATCATAATGAAAAGCTCAAATTAACCTACATGGAAACTGAAGCAGTGGAATAATCTATCCACATAATATGTCCCCAATAGTGTAAATTACGGGTTTGTTTTCTGAACACCTATTGATAAAACCATATTGATGTCAAAAACAAACAGCTAAGGCACTAAGTATCTGAAAATCTGATTCGACTGGTATAATGATCGGTAATGGTCCAGACTCTTAAATAAGTTTTACAGATCAATTCAATTTAGGGATCTTTGCCCTGGGCGAGCTTTTCATATACCAGTAAATCCATGTATGTCGCCATAGCTAATGCCAGTTGTCTACTGAGTGACTCAGACAAGGTATAATCCATTTATGGTCACAGCTGTAATTCAATATAATTAACTGAGTGTTTGAGTGTGATGCAGGCTAATTGGGAGGTCACAAGTCAAAAGGAGCTGCCTTAAACTCTACCTGTGAAGCCAACCATGAACACCACTTATTGTAAGTCATTAGCCTGGATCCCACAGACAGGTTCATCCCTTTGGTTCCAGACATGGTTACTATAGAAACTATTCCCAGACAACCCCCCCAGCTTTGAAGGGTTGTTGCCAATGAACAACCCTGACCAGAGAAGAGGTCACTTCCTCTAATTGAAGTCAAGTGTCTTTGAGCGTTTGGGTATTGCGCATGCTCAACCACATTGGATGCCTTTGCTTCGGGATGTATTTATATCGTCACATGATCGTCATGGAGGTGGAGGTTGATAATGAGACGGAAGGCTAAAACGAATAGCATGAAATGACATGGTTACAATGCTGATAAGTCCAATAGATAGTTTAATTTGATGCCAAACATCTTAAACTGTTCAACAAGAGACATACGCAAACAGTTTTGCCAAAACAAAGTTGCATAAATGAAATTAGGCCAGGCCAGGACATTATTCAACACTGCTGTATAATACCGCTTAGTCTCAGACACAAACAAAACACAGCTGACCACGGTGAGCCTTTCACCTTCTTCCTGCGTCTGAGTCATTCTGAGACGCGAACGACGCAGGCGTCACATTACCTCAATGTTTTGACCATGTGATTGTCAAGCTCTAGTAGGAAAAGCACGCGCCAGTATAAATACACACACACACACACACACACACACACACACACGGAGACACACGCGCAGCATTAGGCTAATAGGTATCAGACAGTGTTGCTCCATGTGCTGCAATTGCATTGTGTAAGGAGACGATTATGAAAGCCGAGTCACAAGCCCTGGTCCAAACCAGATTTTCTACACACAAAGTCAGTTTGATTATTGCATAAAAAGCTACTGTACAGCACTGTTTTCTTTTTTCTTTTTACTTTACATTAGCTAAGCCGTATAAAATCCTTACAAAACCTATAATCTGTAACCATTTCTGGTTCTTGGTTATTTTTGTTATGAATGTGCACATTGCTTTAGAAAATTGCCTTTTCTAATGTCAGAGTAGTAACAGAAGCAATGTAATTGGACCTTGTGAATGTAATCCCTGAAAACACATCCTAGGTGTGAGGCCTCAGGGGATTTGTGGTGATAGGGGTTGGAGCCACATGATCTCGATGTCCGTATGCTATAATGTCATGGGCATATAACCTTGTGCTGTGGAGGAACTACAGGAGGAGCCGCTGCATGGTGGGGCTTTGCTAGGCCGATTATTTACGATTATGGCTCACGAATGGCCTCCCCCTCAGTGAGCTGTAACAGCTAGAGGATGGTAATATGGTCTCCAAAGGTCAGGGGGAAACCCAATAACACCAGGACAGGTTAAGAGCTTATTTATGGTATATCATGTAGCCTGTTGCTCCACAAGAGATGATAGGCACACATTAGCTGCTGGCTATTACGTCGATGGAAGGTGAGGGGATACTTTGGAATCTGAGTGACAGATTGAGAGGCTGCTGGTGGTGAAACGTTGATACGGTGTTTAGAGTTACCAGCCCTCTTTAAACTGCTCACTGAATCAGCAATGTTGTAGTTGTAGTCTAATGAGTTGTTAGGGAAGCATTAGCATAAGCTGCAGTCATCAATTATGTACACTTGATGAAGACTACAAAACTCTATTAACCAGAACACTACAAAACTCTATTAACCAGAATAAGTCTAGGACTAATAAATAACTGTTGGGCTGGAAAGTAGTCTCTGTGAGAAGAGGAATAACAGTTAGAAGCTTGTGTCCAAACTCGGATAATTAGGGAAGCTGATGTCAGAGGATAATATTTAAAAAGTGGAAGGCAAAATAGCTTGACTGGGAGTCAAAGTTCCATGTTTTCAACATGATTTAACCCAGCACTTTGGCCCTGTAGCACCCATGGCACAGTCAATAACCCGTAGCGTGGATAAATATTAAAGAGGACACCAACTCCCAACCTTCCCCCAATTTCTCTGCAGTGTTTACTATTTAGCGAACCCCTATTTACATCATAGGGTGGCTAATATAAGGTTTTGTATGGCCATGGCCGTGAGATGTGTTCTGACTGAAAGTCACTTGCCTTCAAGGTTTCCCTGATAGTTCTTGTCCCCTGTGAGGGTGACCTCTCGGGACTGTCGGTAGATAAAGGGCTGGAAACCAGCGCAGCGGCATGCGGTCATGGTGGTGTGGGTAGCAAATCACGAGCACTTGACGCAGGAAGAGGTCACAGGGCACAACAGCAATGGGAGTCGGGGAGGGCGATGTGGGTCGGGCAGTCTTGAGAGGGTTAGGGGGATAGATGTGGTGTCACAGGTGCCGTGAAGAGTGGTGGGAGGGGGCAGGGGGATTCTGTCAGAGGGATCGTTACTAAAAATAGACTGTGTGTGTGTGTGTGTGTGTGTCTGTGTGTGTGTGTGTGTGAGTGTGTGTTGTGTGGTGTGGCTAATCTATTTGAAGACGTGTCAGACTCACTTTCTAACCAGCCATTTGCGATTACTTCTGAGTGATAAAGGAAGACCCCATACAAACGACAGTATTACAGCTCACTAACAACATGCTAGAATGTGTATAACCGTCTGACATTGGTGTAATTCAATGCCTATACTAAATCTGATTGACAGAAAATACTGTATATTGACTGTGTACAGACTGTACAGTGTACAATAAAGAATAAATGTTCAAGTCTACCTGTCTGCAGGCTACCTCTTTGCAGCTTGCAAAAAATACAAATACACTAAAAGTAAAAAATAAAAACTTCCAAAGCCAGCGCAAATATCACGTCAAGCACACTCCTCAGCCTTAGTGCACCCTACACTAGCCCTAAAATGTATTACACTCCATCAGTGTAACTGAGTCTGTATGGTATTGAATTGTGGGGAATCATGAACCCAAGCCTTAAAAATGCCCTGTTGACCAACATCCTTAGCTAGGCCAAAACCCACTGATAGGTTTTCCACCCGGGGCTGCCAGTGACCAATGTGTGTAACTGTGAGCCGATGATGGCAGTGCTCAGTGCCATTGATAGTATCATAGAGAGGCAAACTCCTTCAGTATACTGGTCAAGAGAGCCAAACCCATATTAGATCTAACATAATGTAATCAATATAATAGTTTAATCATTTTTACAATATAGTAATATTTTTTTATATTAACTGGTCCTGTTAGAAACAAATATTTGTCAAATGTATGTTAGGAATGGTTGAGTAGAAAGTATTCTATAAATAGCCCACACTCTAGATGGAGTGTCAGGTTGAGGTGCCATTAGTGCATATTTGTATGAATGTGTTTACTCAGTCACCTAGCAAACAAAACAGCTGTGCTTGTGGTTTTGTGTGTGTGTGCATGTGTGTGTGTGTGTGTGTGTGTGTGTGTGTGTGTGTGTGTGTGCTGTGTGTGTATCTGGCTTGCAAATAAAATTGTTGGCCTGTAAGGTCAATGACCGACTACAGCCAAGTATGTCTAATCAGTGCATGTGCAGGGGTTTGATTTGTTGCTAGTTAATTCAAAATCAAGAGTTTGTTAACTCTTTACTATTTATACTGTGTTAGACATGCAATCGTTTAAAACGTATTGAGCACACAGAACCGTAGTACCATCTACATTTTAGTAGTAATTGTATTTTTTACAAATTAACAGCAGATCGTCAACAGTGTAGTATCTGGAGCTGGATGAGTCAAATTTGACTAGAATTGACTGGATAAGAATCTATAAGGGGAAAGCGTCGATAAATCTCTTGTGAACTAATGACAAAAGTCCTTATTTAGTCCATGTTTAAGTGAGGATTCACGAGACAGCTCGCAAACAAAAAGTGTTTTTTTAAGGAACATCATTAAATTCAATTGAGAGAATATGTGCAAAGTATTCTACTACAATACAATATAATACACATTGGCACAGTACGACCTGGCCAGACAGCCAGAAGACAGGTCAACAACATGCAATGTTGACAGATTAAAAGACTAAAAATGTTTTTGATTGAACGTTATTCGAGTAAACACTTACCTCTGTCACTAAGCAGTCTGTTTATTCAGACACTATATTTGTATGTTTTTCTGTTATGTTTGTTTTGAGCTGAAGAGTTGATGTATTACTTCATTTGTCACGGTAAAATCCTCTTTGATTATTCACAACACTGACAGTTGATTGGCAGAGGAAAGACAAGCTGTCTGCTTTTGACACTGCCATTCTTTCATCTCCTCCAGGAAAAAGAGAGGGAGAGGGAAGGGAATTGGGTCTTAACAGTGGTACTATAATGTCTATGATGGATGTTTTGGAATGCAATGTACCAATGATGGTGTTTGTAATGTACCATTCTGTGTTATTTCAATGTTTTTCAGGTTTTTAAGATATGTAAAAATGTGAAGGCTACAGTCTTTGTTTCAGTTTTGGATAAATAATTCCCGGATTCATTCTATTCAAATTTTTGCTAAACTCTTCATTCACAACATATTCTGTTCTTGATACAAATATGAAGGTGAAAAGAGTTGCCTTTTGGGACAGTTTTCATAATTTTCTTTCAATTGATCTTTGACCTTAATTCTTGCTCCAAAAGCTCCTCACCAGGATAGTGGTTTTTAATTCAGACATATTTTTGCGGCAGCAACGGAAGCCATGTCAATTTCCCGCATGCCACAGCTCTGTGCGTGAGACTGAGCAGCCATCTGACACCAGCGACAGCTAGCTGTCAGTGGACCGTCCTGGGTTAAGCAGAGCGCTGAGCTAGAACCAACACTGTCAGTTGTATGTCTGCCTGGGGAAAAATGTACAGAGGGTGCATGTAGTTATGGTAATATACTGAAAAAGAGAATGCCTTGATAAGGCACTGTAAGACCATCAGGTTCCTGAAGGTATGTGTGGTCAAAAGGTGTTCTATCAGAGGGTCCCGACGGGAAGTGGGTAGATGGAGGTTCAGGGAACATGTCTTGGCATTCTCTTACTGTGTCCTTTCCCTGCTGTAAGGCCTTTTGCCGTCTCTACGGAACACACCAATGTCTATAGAATGTATGTCTGAGATGTTCAAGAAGGAGAATTGGACTTCTTTCTAAATCAGTCACATGTAGACTGAGCTCAAAACACATGCATGTTGCGATAAGGTCTATCATAGTCTAGAATGGAAATAAGAGTAGTTATGTATCCTGCTCAATTTTCTTAAATGTGGGCCATCGAATTGAGACACTACCAAGCAAGGCAAGCAAGGTATCCAGATAGACATTGTTTTCTTGGTCTACTTCCCAATTATCTTTTCTTCCTCCCTCCACTTTCTACCCCTTGCTAAGTGTGTAACGTCTACCAGGCCTGTGACGTCCCTCTGCGCTGGCGATGCGGGTGCAAAGAGCACCTGAGGACGAGAGGTGACAAGCGGTAAGACGACTTCCCGCGCGGCAGAGTGACTGATACAGGAGGGAGGGAGGGAGCAGCATGTGACCTAGTTTCGGAGCGGCACCCAGACACAATACAGCAGGTTGTGTGATCATGTCGGAACAATAACATGGAAGATATGGAGATTCCAGGAAAGGGGGGGGGGGGGGGTTGCCCACTCTCTTTGATCTTCTAACCGGTTGCAGGTGCTGGCTGTGGGAGGAAGCGGCTCACTCTGAGCCTGCAGACAGAACCCTCCCAAACACAACTGGCTCTGATTGCCAGGATAGGGGCATTTGTGGCCTACCACAGGAATCCCAGCTTTGAGCAGATAAGTCTATTTTTTCCCTGATTCACCACATTGGCTCACAGGGCGTTTGCTGTGCGTCAGCGCTACAGTGTTTACGATTCTCAGAGCCACTCTGCCCAAACAAAGATGGAGGTCAGGGAGACTGTTTCTCTCTGCCTTCTCAGGGAGCGGAGCCAACATAAGTAGGGGCAGCATGAGAATCTCTGCTCTCTGACTGAAAGTAGGAAGCCACAACAAGGTTAGATATGAGGCTGTAAGCCTTGGCCAATCAAGGCACGGCACATCCGCTGGTACCGCAGGAACCGTCTCTCAGGGTCCACGTGGACCACATCCAAACGGACAAATGATTGCAATGCAAATTTCACTCAACCAGTCCAAGGTTGAAAAGGGCCACAGATAGCTGGACTCTCAGGATGGTTCCAATTTTAATGTGTTGAGGCCAAGACTAGGTGAAGCCATTCATTGGTCTGACACATTGAGATTGGATAGGACTGGGTATAAGATTTTAGTGAAAAATCAAACTATGAATAAAATGCAATGAATTTGATTGGAAAAGTATTGACCCAAATCAACATGTAAATTTGCAATTTTCCAAGCATTTCAACCAAATTCAGCATTTGCATGTTATGCATTTATATACAATATATTCTTTTGGTAGTAATGTTATTTATTTTTTATATTTCTTGTGTCAGATGATCAGCTTTCCCAGACTGAATTTTACCCTGTCCCGTGCATGAAACTACGATGGAATGTGTTGCCTGAGATTGGAGTGGTAGTCACATGGTTCTCCCCGTGACATTCAAAAATTCCATAACCACATATAACCAGTGTAATAAATAGCATGCAATAGTCAATGTTTACCTTTAGTACAAAAAGTGGGTGTTTTCATATATAAAATGGCCATGCAGTGTGATGAAGACAAACCCAAACTAAACATGACCATGTCCCCCTTAACTCATACATATCCTTACCACTTAGATCTGCCTTTGGTAAAGGATATTGTAGGAGCCAGTGTGCTACTGTGTGACATAATCAGGAGCCTTCCTGGGCCTGGTCTGGTTTATGTCTGGTTGACAGTGCCACAGCAGCGTCCCTCTCACAGTGGCACGAACCAACAACAAAGAGGAGCCAGCAAGACAAATACATTACAAAGACTCTGAAAGAGGCAACGCTGTGTGCACCAATTACATAGAAGAGCTTCAGACTGACACACACACACACACACACACACACACACACACACACGCACGCACACACACACGCACGCACGCCAACGCACGCACATTGGACCTGAACCAGAGCAAGTGCATTAGAGTGCAAGTGCAGAGAGTACTCTGCGTGACCTTGCCCGAATGCAACACAAGCTAGGAGCCGTATTCCTATAAACCAGCTAAAAGCTCTGAGGCATAAATTAAAAGGCCGGACGAGGTCTGGAGCTAGATCGGACAGCATTAAAACAAAACAATCCTTCCTCCAAAAAAAAATAACGAAACGTGCGGATGCCTGCATGTCGCGTAACCGTTCCACCTACTGCACCCCACGCAGTACTGCACCCCGCTCCCCCCCCACACCCCCCCCACCCATGTGTACAGTAGGAATCGTTTGTCTGTTACTTTATCATTTGGCTGGG
>JAVQIZ010002069.1:0-12409 GCA_036023535.2 Galaxias brevipinnis
ATAACCGGAATCTCCTGTCCTCTCCTCTCCTCTCCTTGTAATGTCAGGGTGACAGTGTAATGGATCATTTCAATCTATGACAAAAAATAACCAATTAATAAGAGGGAGAAACCGTGAAAGTACAATTTTATGCTGTTTTGAAGGCGAAAAGTGGTCACACCAAATGTTGATTTGATACAGATTTGCTTTCCTTCACATTGTATTTATGAATTGATAAAAAAATAAACAATTAACATATATATATATATAAAAAATTTTTTTTTCGAACTTTAAAGACTTCACACCTGCCTAAAACGTTTGCACAGTACTGTATGTCTGTACACTGAGAACTTACTACAGTCAGTTCAGTCCAACGATATAGCACGTTCTGATTAGTTGACAAGGAGTTTATTTGTCTAAAGATATCCAATCATCCCATTGTTCAAGGTGGACCACATGTTCATAATCAGCATAACTAAGGACACTTAGCAATAATTTTATGCTATGTCTAAGACACAAAACTTCTTGCCATCAGTGTCTCCAAAAAGCACATACTCTCCCTTTGGTGACCTGGCTTTCACTCTGACCCTTCCTTCACATCTGAACCACATTCTAGGCTGGAACATCCACTAGGATGGCCAAATTTGGCCACAACAAGGCCTAGAGAGCATTGAGAAGTCAGGGTTGCCAGGAAAGCTAAAGCTATGTTGCCTACAGTTCGGACTTCTACCTCGGCTCACATTGACAGTGTATGATATGCCCATCGCTAAAGTCGATTAGCTAGAAAGAGGAGTTCGTTTTTATGCTAGGAAATTATTAGGGGTGCCAAGATGTCTTAGTAGCTGGGCTCTCTATGGGAAAGGTGCTCTGGAGCTGCCGCTTATAGAGGATTTTTAAGTGCACCAAAGCTAGATTAGAAATTACACTTGAAGAATCCTGAGATAGTGTAGTAAGAAAAATGGTACTCACATTAGCAACTGGACGGAAGTGGAATCCAAAAGAAGCAGTGCGGCAGGCAAAATCATCTCTTAAACATACGGAAATAGTAGGGCAAGTGCAATGAGGAGGGTTTGAACTTGGCACACGTAAACAGAGATGGTCAAAATCAACCCCTTTGGAACAACACAAATTAGTGATAGAACACATGCAGAAGCAAGAGGAAGCAGTAAGGAGCGGTACAATTAACTCACAAGCCAAACAAGGGCGATGGATGAACTGGGAAAATGTGGAGCAGAGGAAAATTACCCGGAAGGACTTGTGGGGAATGGAATCCACAAGAATTAGCTTCATTGTTAGGGCAACCTACGACGTACTGCCAACACCTACAAATCTTAGTCAATGGGTAGGTGAGGATCCAACATGCCCCCTCTATGGGGGAATAGCTAATCTCAAACGCATAATGTCTGGATGCAAGACTAGTCTTACTCGAAGATATACCTGGCGCCACAATCAGGCATTAAAGTGCTAGGTCGCAGAAATAGAGCATAGGTGCTCAATAGTTAATGCCCTGCCCATTGGAGCAGAGGGTGACATGCACCACATTTGCTTGGTTAGGGAGGGCGTTCCAGGAAGGCAGTTATATAGGCCATAACAAAGCGCCGGCTATCTCAGGCGAGCATGTGATTGGAAAATGCAGGCAGATGTTGACCAACAACTGAGAGTCCCGTTAGAGATTGCAACAACCAACTTAAGACCAGACTTACTACTCTGGTCCAACACACAGCAAACTGTGTACTTTGTAGAGCTAACAGTCCCGTGGGAAGATGCTATAGAGGAGGCATAGGAAAGAAAGAAACTAGCATCTAAAGCAGAACAGCGAGGCTGAAGAACAAAGGTGTGTCCTGTGGAAGTTGGATGCAGAGGATTTGTGGGAGTATTAACAACCACTTAAGGAAATAGGGATCCGTGGCAAAGAATTGCGCGAACCCATAAAAGCTGTCAGATATAGCAGAAAGAAGTAGCCAGTGGTTTTGGCTGAAAAGGAAGGATCCAATATGGGTGCAAAAGTAAAGAAAACCCAAAGAAAGTGATTATATCTCAGGACTAAGGTATAACGGTAAGCTTTCCTGCTGAGCATGATTTTTATCAAGCCAGCTGAAATAGAGTAGGGAAAGATTCATCTTTACTCAACTCAAGTGTCTTAGCGTTCCCTGTTTCAAGCCGGCAGTTGGGAGTAAGTATAGGCTATTCATATAAATCATGAAGTTAAGGTTACTATCGTATCCTGTGTATTTTGAAATGAGTAGGCCTAAAAGTTACAGGGTCTTTTGGTCGGTACGCAGCTGAAGGGGATGTTCAACAGCCCATGCGCAATGCGATTTAATTAGACTTTATTTGGGCATAATATAATTTTTTATGCTGGTGCTCCTAACTTTAAGTTGAGCGCATCAGTGCTACAGAGTAAAACAGTATTTTTTGATACCTGTGAGTGATTCAAGTTGGCAATAGGGGTGTGCATATCACTAATCGAATATTCTATAATTTTTTTCATCTTGCCTGAGGATGCGCAAATCTATACAAAAGATTAACAAAAACATTTATTGGAAATTTTGGAACATTTGAACTCTGACTCTTAAACATTTCAGAGAAATTTGTTTTGATCTCCAAGCGGAGAGTCGGCTCTATGAAGCGCATGTGTTTGTGTCCGGGATCCAGTGCACTAGCATAGAGCGCTCTCTTGGCTTAAGTGTGCGTGCTGCCTGCATGTTTAAACTACTGTATGCAGGGAAAAACACAATGTATTGCAATTGTTTTTTCTTTTTGCTTATTTTAAATGGCATTGGTATACATGTTAATTACTATTACTGTTAATTCATACTATTGTTAATTAATAATATTGTTAATTACATAAACAATATGGAATTAAAATAGCTAATGAATAATGTTTAATCAACTTACGACTATATTAGAATACCCACATCATTTTGCATAATCGAATATTCAAACCCCGTCCCTGGTTGACAAAACACAATCTTGCAATATTGCTTTTCTTTTTCATCATCCAATCAATAATATTGATATTCATATCATTCCATCCCCACAATTTGTTTATTTAGCTGTAGACACATAATCGTAGACACTTAAGCAGCAACATGTTGATTTAGATGTACATATAAATATGTTTTAGTGATGAAGATTGCTTAGCTGCTTAATTTGCAGAGGTATTGTGATACTACTTGGTATTGGGATACTTTTGCCAGAACAGTATCGTAGGGAATATTGGTTTTGTGACAACCCTACCCGGAACTATATGGTATAATTCGAAAGTATGTAGAATACAAGCTGCGCAACGTGGAGTGCTATATGCCACCTTGACAGATATGTGGTCTAGCAGGACAATGGAATCCTACCCAAATGTAACCGCTCACTGGATTAGAAAGGAATTTGAGCTGAGGACCCACAAAAAGCCTACCAACCACTAGACAACAGAGGAAAGCAGTGGCATGACTGGTGTTGTTCCAACTCAAATAGATTGTAGATTTAAAGTCTCATTGTATGTATAAGGTTCAATTACGTATTTTATTAACACATATCCCACTAGTTGGCTTGATCTCATCTACATTTGACCACATGCACTTCCGCATTGCTTGTCAAGTCGTCTTAAGACTGCAAAATAACAACAAAGACCATGTACTAGACAGAAATGTTTTGTTTTAGAATCAAACCATGCATCTTAGACAAATTACTCGGTAAATGTTTTTTTTTTTGTACTGTTGGTGATGTGAAGTTTACAGTTGGAAATAAGCATAAAATGTGCAGTTTATTATAGGGCTGGGATGAGCGATCGATGCATCAATCGCCAATGCACAAAATAAAAATCGATATCTAACAATAGAGATATTGACTGACTTTAAATAAGAGTGCTAAAAAAAACTGACAATCACAACCGAGTTTTGAAATAAACAATCTCCTATATTTACCTGTATTCCATACAATTGCAATACTTCCTTAATACTAGATTAAGCACTTCAGAACATGTCCCCCCCCAAGAAGAGGTGAAAACCTGTACGTAAACCTGCGGCGGCCGCTATGACCTGCGGCGGCCGCTATGACCTGCGGCCGTTTGATTCTGCGAAGTGTGGCAAAACTAAAAGTTGAGAATAGTTTAACTTTCTGCGGCCAATTGCAGCTAAATAATAGTTATTAGCTATGTTACCAAAAATTTCTTCCCACCTTAAATACACAAAACTAACAATCTCCGATCTCAGTAATTCCATACTGTACCACATTGTATAATGCAGAACAAAAGAAGAGTGTATGGAACTAGATTGCCATACTGCTCGGTGTGACTGGCGAGTTCGAATTGAGACGCTAGTTTAATGTGGGTCGTATTTGAATGTATGCTAGACTGTAGCCTACATGCACACCACTGTTTGCAATGGGCAGAGTGGCATTTAATCCATAAATGCACCAGTGCAACAGCAAGAGAAAGGCTTCTGTACATTGTGCAATCTCTTATACAGGATGTGGGCTATTTATAAGCATACCTCCTCCCAAAAAAAATTTTTTTTAGCAATGACATTTTGCATCCCATTTCTCGCTTAATTTAATGTAGCCTTTGGGATTTTCCAACGACAGTTTTTGGTTCATATCGGTAGTATATTATGGTGGCTAACAGAATGCCACAGAAGAACATTTTTATTTTTATCTTCGCTGCTGCTCAGTGTATATTCAGCGTTGAAGTAGCCAGAAAACCACCAAAGTTGATATCAACAGCATCGTAATTTGTTTTAAATGCCGTCGGATTTTGAATTAGACTTTGCTGCAGATATATATAAAAGTTATTTGTTTGTTTGTTTGTTTTTGCATTGGTGCGTCGTACCCATAAGAGAAAATGCACTGATGCTTTAAAAACTGACATCGTCCAAGCCCAGTTTGTTTTTTTCGGCGAGTTCTGGGACTTGTAGTCAACAGCATTAAATAAACAGTTCAGCAGCTTCACAATTAAAAAATCAGATTATTTTCATGACAGCTTGATATTTAGAATCATCTTGACCACAAAAATAAACCCTTAACTAATAAAAAATAATTGCAGCTTTAATATAATCGCAATCGTTTTTCACCATCATTTTGTAAAATGATATCTATCATGTACTTTTTTATCCAAAGTTTATTTTTAAAATGGCATGGCCAGTTTACAGAAACTAATGCCCTCATTACTTGTGATTTACTGAGCTTTATGATCTGCGGCTCTGTCTTTGGGCTCATAAGCAGGAGCTGTATTTGCCCCCCTAAGCGTAAAGCCTAATACCAAATGTATTATAGCGGTTTACCAGTAAGCTTGTGGTAAACTATTACTTTATAAATGTTTCTCAATGGAATTCATCTGATTTGTTCATACTTTGCCAATGTTTTTTATGTCTAGCCCTAATGGAAAGCACAAGTCAGGGATGACGTCCCAGCTCCAAAAATCCCAGCAATTTCAAGGTAGGGGCACTTTTGTGTCTCATTGAAAGTACCTTTGAAAGTACATTTGATTTTGGTGTGGTGTGAATCAGGGGAGGCTCAGCATTGGAAGTGTTTGAAGGCCTGAAGCAGTAAGCAGCTTGGTTTGTTTTGTGTGTGTTTGTGGTTGCAGCAGCTCCAGGGTGTATGAACTTAGTCATGGACGAGGAGAGTCAGCCCTCTTCCTCTGCTGGTTCTGTGACCAGTAGTCAGAGCATGAGCCAAAGAGCCAACCACGGGACCCGCAGACAAACCACACCCTTGAAAAGCCCAGGTATTTGGACCTCACATATTTTAACTTGATTATTCAATGCATTTCATAAATGGGGATGTCTTTCCAAGCACAAACAATTAAGAAAAGTTCTTATGATAATTTGTGCTTTTGGCACCTAGAAAATACATTTTTGTAGTTCAAATTCTCTTTCACACCTTGCACAAGTCTATCAGTAACTTTTAAGTATTCTGTTAACTATGAAAACATGTATTTGTGAATGTGATGCGATTATTCAAAGTAGAAAATCAGCTGTATGCATGTCTGATACTTCCTATAGGGCACCTCTATAATGGCCCTTTGACCAACGGATCCCGACAAAGCCATAGACTAATGCTGCGGCATGAGGAGGCATCTGGAGGGTCTAACAGCTCCTCCTCTTCATCTTCGTCATCATCGTCGTCCCGCTCTTCATTATCAGACAGTGAGAACAGTTCTGACTCAGGTCCTGATCAGTACGTAGAGGGGGGTGACCACGACTACAGTAAAGCCCCTTGCCAATCGGTGCATAAGACGACTAAACACTGGAATGCCAGTCTAAGAAAAAAGAGGAAAGGAGGTGAGGTTGCTAACAAAATGTCCAAAAAAGCACGAATACAGGTGTCAGAAGAGGAAGATGATGAAAACAGCGATAATGAGGAGCAACCACAAAAACATTTGCTGCATTTATGGAGTGAGAAAGGATCTGATGAGGAAGAGGAGCCTGATGAGGAAGAGGAGCCTGATGAGGAAGACAAAGAAGATCAGATGTCTAGTGCGGTAGTAGACAGAATGTCAGGTCAGAGGAGTGGTAAGTTAAAGTCTAGCCGGGTAAATACTCGAAACCAGGGCCGCAGGACAGTGCTTTACAACGATGATTCAGATGAGAATGGCCAGGTCTCTACAGAGGATAATGTTAATCTTGGGCGCTCGCGCTCAGGCCGCGTCCGTCGTATGACAGAAAAGGCTCGGGTCAGCAACCTGATGGGCTGGAACCACTGAGCACACGCTCCCTTTCCAACCCCTCTGCCCTTCAGGGCTCAAACTTCAGACTACTGCAGGGATTTTGTTCTTATCATTTTGTATTTATGTATTTTGTATTTTATTTGTAATAAGACTGTTTATGACTACAGCTGGCAGCAGTGCTCGTGCATCTGTTTTCCAAGGAATCCCCCTCCCTGCTCTTCAGGGTTTCTAATTACTTTTCTATGTGAACAAACTTTTTTTTTTCCTTGTAGTTCTTCCATGGTGCTAACGTTTTCCCCCTTGTTGTAACATTTTTGTTTTATCTTTCCTTAGCTGGACGTTTCAGAACCATTACATTACTTAGGCATGGATTTTTTATGTTTCATTATGTTTGCACAGACTACAGGTGTCTAGGAAAGCCCTCCTGTTCGTCCTGCATCTTTTATTAAGGCCTGGATTATTAAAAGAGCTACTGAAATTGCTTGGACCTTGCATATGAAAAAAAATAGCAACTTGTTTGGTAATCTGCAACAGCCGTCCTAAGACATATTTCTCTTCACACAAAATGTTCACAAATCATCAAGGGAATGTTTTGGAATGCTTGCCACATGCATTAGTACGTATGTTTTTTTATGATATAAATCTTTATTTTTTAAATGTAATCTACACTTCACACTTTCTACTGTACCAATACTATTACTAGAACTTAACACAGTCCATATGAAACTGAAATAATAATACACCCCCCCCAACCACCACCACCACCACCACCTCCCCATTTGTTGGTTTTCAGGTAATGCCAAGTAAGCAGACAAGAATGAAAAAATTTCTGCCAATACCTCCTTAACTTTTATTAAACAGGTGGTGTTTATAATTCAGATTTTCAGTAATGACGTCTGCCAGGTGAACATTATTTTGAGTTTATCATTTAATCAGAACTTCCCTTGCTTTGTTGGTGTTGCTATTTTCCCTTCGGTTTTAATCATTACTGAAGACACTGGGTTAATGGAATTTAGGTGTGATATGCAAACCTGCCTTTAGCTCCGCTATCTTTCATTGACCATAGTTAATCTGGTAATCTCTGTTGTAGCGTCAGTTCTCATAGACTACCCAGACTCCGTGTGGTCCTTGGATCCATAATTTCTCACCATCTGAAATATTGAGAGAGGCCACGTTACCCTATGATCCATGAAGATTGCGTGTTACGGCTTGGCACAATATTATCCATGAAGATGGTGTGTTACGGCTTGGCACAATATGATCCATGAAGATGGTGTGTTACGGCTTGGCACAGTATTACCCAGAAGGCTTTTTTGGAAACACTATGAAGTCTTTAGAAAGGTGTTTGCAAAACTGAATTAATTACTGCAAATTAGTCTGCTGAAATTCAAAACATTGGTGCATAACATGAAATTTTTTAACTTGTTAATATACTTTATAATAATAACCCTTCCTCATCAGATTCAAATCCCCCGAAAATGACGTTGTTGGTACTATAATTGATGTAACTCTTTTTACACTGTTTTGATTGTGTTTTTAAATAAACAAGCAAAGTTGGTTTGTAGCTTTCGTATTTTTCTTTTTGTCTTGTGTACTAAAGGTATTTAGCTGTTTTTGTTCCATGAGCACTAATGTCCCCAAGGTGGAAGTCAAGGAAAATACTTGTTTTCATATTATAAGCACATTTTAATAGTCTTTCAAATATGTGATAATAGATTGATTAATTGATAGTGTTTACGTTTCATCCACTGAATGGGATAGAGTATTGAAAGATCCCGAGAGACATGACAATGTCCATGTACAGTACTGTTCACAGCATTGGTTTCAAACTCATAGTTAGTGGGCCGGATTTGTTCAAATGAGACCTCATGGGGGGGACGGATTATTTTGTTGCTAATATCAGTATAACTCAACCAAAGGAAATTTAGGCTGCTTGTGGGTGTACTATTTGAAATCATTCAAGAAGGCCTACAGATGCCTAACAATGAGAAATGTAATTGTCTGCACATAAATGTAAAACACAATGTAAGCAGAAGTGAGCACAGCAACAAATACAATCAACAACATATTGACAAGAATACTTAAGTAGAAGAGAGAAGTGCAACAAATAGCCAATCATGGGTGCCCGAAAAAGGTGTTAATCATTAATTAAACACTACCGCTCAAAAGTATGGGGTCACCCAGAAAATGTAATTTTTTCCTTGAAAACTTCCATGGCTCAAATCTAGTGCTTTCCTTCACCTAGCAAAATGTAAGCATTTTGGGGAGCGTGCATTTTCTTGGGCAGCACCTATATTATGGAACTCTCTCCCTCCTCTAATTCGTAATTCCAACTCCCTATAAAATTTTCAAAACGATGTTAAAACATTTCTCCCTAGCCTACCCTAATTAACTGTTTAGAATCGGGTCCTATCCATCCATTGCTATCCTGTCCTTTAGTTATACTTATAGTTTGAGATGTTATTGCCATCTGTCCGTTCTTTCTGTTTCTCTTGGTTTATTTTTGTCATGTTATCTATGTAAATGTTGCAAAGCGTCTTTGGGTGTTAAGCGGCATATTAAATAAAATGAATTATTTTTTGTCCACAGGGTAGGGTATCGCATGGCGTTGTAAGATGGATAGCCTTCCTTATTCAAGATCCCTTTCACCCTGTACAAATCTCCCACTTTACCAGCACCCCAAGACCATCAAATTTTTTCCACCATGCTTGACTGACAAAGTCAAGAACTATGCACCCTCTTCTGTGTCTCACAAATGTCTTGTGTGATCCAAACACCTCAAACTTAGATTTGTTTGTCCATAACACTTTTTTTTCATTTTATTTTATTTATTTATTTTTTATACAATCTTCCTCTGTCCAATGTTCTGTGCCCATCTGAATGTTTTCCGTTAATTGGCCGGTCCCAGATTTTGCGTTTTCTTTGCTACTCTACAGAGGTCTGAACCACGAGGCAGGATTTTGGGTTAGCGGTGTTAGGTAGTGGGCCGTGAGGCTGCACTTAACCCTCGATAACAGATGGCACAGTCACAGTCTTTTGGGGTTATGTTTTATTTGTGCTTCTGTACCAGGGGCGATTCCAGGATCAGACCTTTAGGGGTGCTCAGCCCCTTTAGAACAGGATATGCATGGTGCCTTGCAAAGGTTTTCAAGTCTGCTAAATAACTGTTTCACTGGATAACAATTACAAAATGTATTAATACATGTATAAATCAATTAATAGTTGTACATACAATTGTACAAAAAGAATAAAAAACGAATAGTCACTTTCTTTATGAACTGTCAGTATGGGAAATAATGCACACACCGCCATTCAGAAACAAGTATACCAAGCTGTGGAATGAACTAGCCTGTTGAACCTGTAATTATTTGTCCCATTTGTCTACCAGACAAGTTTGCAAAATCTTAACGTAAGAGGGTCAAAAATAAGTAATATCCATCAATCCATCCATACTTTCTCCGCCGCTATTTCTGGGGCCGGGTTGCGGTGGCAGCAAGCTAAGCAGGGTAGTCCAGAAAGAAAAGTGCCCAAGAACAGAAAAGGTGGTAATATAGTGTAAGAGTATAGCTGAGTGCTTACTGCTTTAGTTTGATGTCTTAAGACACACCCTGGGCATAAGCACGTTACCCAGTAGGTGCCAAATATGTGTATGCAAACAGGTGGACATGTACCATTCAGAGACACCAGAGGATGTCAAACTGCACATTATCAACTCGCTCTAATACCTATTATTTCTTCTCAGTTGTTGTGCAATAATGATATCTGACAAGACCTCTGATAAGTGCAAACGAGTATGTTCGGTGATATACAAATACTTAAGTAAACAAAAGCATGACAGTGGAAAACAATGGTATTGATTGTTGAAGTTACCCAATTAGTGCTTCAATTAAGTAAATTCATTAGTGCAAATGGAAAAGAATGGAATGTAGTGACAGAGAAAAGTACCTGCTACAAAATTGCTTACAGCTTCCCTTATAGTTCCAAAAGTCACAGTTGATCATGGGATAAATGCTGGTCCATATAATGTGAGGCAGGGTAAGGAATATCCAAGGCCATGAAGGTTGCAGCAGTTGGGGAGAAAGTAATTATTTCTGACAGAAACAAACTACCTTCAGGTTGAAAATGTATTATTGTGCTACATTAAAACTACACATTTATGAGGAGGACTATGGTTAGCAGCTCCTCAGATATCTGCTTGTAGGATAAATTGAGACAGCCACCTTAACACATCTCTGGACAATATTCATAGCTTTGTTTTCCAGGCTAAAACTAATGGTAATTGGTAAATGTGGCTATATATGGATGTTGTCATGGAAAACACCTTCTATAGCCAGTCATTAACCCTAGTGTCATCATCATTGACGAGACTATGAGTCTTAGATTTAACGTTTTTATGTATCTATCAATGTATTGAGTCTGATTAGTTGCAGGACCACAACAACTTGTGAACGCATCTTGGAAAAAGCCCAGACTCAAGTCTCGACTCTCATGCACGATCTTGATCTGTTTTCTGACACCGTCATCGCCAGTCTGAGCTGATTTAGCATATGTACTCTGGCAGATGTATGCTCCATTGACTTGACCAATGTTCCAATTCATTCCACTTCACATGATATCGATTTAATAACGTTGTGCAAGAACTGCATGATACATGTGAGATGAATCGTCTTTGGTTTCTCCAGTGAGCTCCTCCAGAGCTAAAGTATAGACAGGTTTCACCTCCAGGAGACCGATGATTAAGTTACGTTTGTCTTTTTTATCAATAAAAGTCAAAATACCACTTTTATTGTTTTGTATGGAGTTTTCTTTTGCCGGGTTTAGCCAGGGCTCACCTCCCCACGTGCAAATGATCCAGTACAAGTTCCTTTCCGACACTGTTTTGCTAGGGCACTGTCGCTGCATCCTGGGTTTAGCGCTACCCAAGACAACTGTGATTGGTTAAAAAAATCAGCGTTTTTCTCCATTATTCCAGAAACCCTATCCAAGGTGCCAGACCTTTGTTCAGCGCTGGCACAGCGCAACGAAGTGTGGAGATGGGTCTGGCATTGCGAGACTACAGTGCTGGTAATGGTTAGATTACATGAGAGCAAAGGCACAACACTATGCTAAGGTTAAATGTTCTTGTTGAATAATAATAACTAATAATAATAATACATTTAATTTGAGGGCGCCTTTCAAGACACTCAAGGTCACCTTACAGTAAATATTACAATTACAATATACAATATGAATGAAAATGAAATATAAAATTAAAGTTATTCAGCAACAGAGTAACATTACACAAGAGGGTATAGGGTAGGAAACAACTATGAAAACCATAATGGCACATTAGTGAAAACGCTGATAAACAAGGGGAGACAGCCGGGCACAGTACAAGGGAGCAATTACAGTGAGTAAGCCAATTTGAATGAATGAGTTTTTAGTTGAGACTTGAAGGATGATAAAGTGTAAGACTGTCGGATAAGTGGGGAAAGGCAGTTCCAGAGCCTGGGTGCAGAACAGCTGAAAGCCCTAGCACCCATGGTGCTGAGGCGTGAGGGGGTAATGGTCAGAAGGCCAGACGATGAGGAGCACAGGGAACGAGAGGGGGTATAGTCCTGAAGGAGGTCAGATATATATGTGGGGGCATAATTATGTAGGGCTTTGAAGATGAGCAGGAGAGTTTTGAATTGAATGCGGTATTGAACAGGGAGCAGGCACGTGCACAGGTAGACCTCAAAGGGAGCTTGAGCACCTGCCCTTTTGCCCTCCTATTAGAGGAAGTGCCCT
>JAVQIZ010002081.1:0-24413 GCA_036023535.2 Galaxias brevipinnis
CCCCCCCCCCCCCCCCCCCCCCCCCCCCCCCCCCCCCCCCCCCCCCCCCCCAGAGGGCCAGAAAAACTAAATATTTTTAGTCCTCCTTTCCCTCAAAATTCTTCTAGAGGAGGACAGGACAGAATATAAAATGGTAAACACATAGTTTAATAACCTCATAACCTAATAACCAATTTACCAAATCCCAGCAGCTCTCTCACGGCTCCGTGCCGGCATATAAAAATAGCAGTCGTGATATTTAGTTATGGTGGCACCAAGAACCACACACGAGCACGAAGTCTAGCCTACATGTGTTGGCGCCAACAACCGTTCACTGTAGGCCCTGTAAGCAGATACTGGAGCACAGACCTCTCCATCTTGATGCAGAGTAATTGGATTGTTGCAAAACCACCCGTGCAATCTATCGTTTATCGATTTAAGAGGCATGGAGCATATACCTTGAAGAATCCCTTACAGCCCTCACAGGTGCGCACCCCATAGTGCTGACAGGCTGCGTTGTCCCCGCACACTGCACATAAGCCCTCGTTATTGAGTGGCTCGCTGTTTGGCGGCGATGTAGTACGGTTATCCAAATAGTGGAGTCGATGAACGAGTTGGAGATTTTGGCTGAATTCCACGCCTGGATCTTCTATTTGCGCACTTGGACCGAATAGCTCTGAACTTTCCACTGGCTGAGACCCGCCGGGGCTTTCTAAATTCATGGACACCTGAACGGAACCACCCCATTTCACTTGACAAGTGGACATATTACAAGGTTGGCTTTGTTTGACTGAAAACAAGGAGAGTCTGGACATTGCGTTTTTCCGATGTTCCATCCTATGTGCCACTGCCAAATAGTCATGATGAAAGCTGTAAAAAGAACCAGAATTATCCCAGACATGACTTTGAAAGTTTTGAGTTGTTGATGTGTGAGGCGACGGGGACCTGTAATACACTGATATGGGGGAAGAAACCATTTGAGACTCGAGGGATTGCTGACTGTCCTCCAGTTTAACGCACGACTGTTCCTTTGCGCTCATGTGCAATAGACAGTGAGGCTTGAAGTTGCAGCAGGAGTTGTAACTGTCCGGGGAGTTTCCAAAATGTACTACTGATGTGGTGGTAGGAATCTCTGTATTTGTCAGATCCATGCTAAACTTAACAAATTCGGGCGTCAAAAAGCCGCCGCTTCGTTCTCCGCGTGCGTGTAAACCGGCGTACTCGGCAGCGGGACTCGCTCCTTGAGGAGATGAACTAAACTGGGATTGGACGCAAGGCATGGCAACTGGAAAGAGAGAGACACATCAGATGTACACTTGCATAATTTTTCAATTATTGTGTGTTTAAGAAAAAGGTAACATTTAAGTAAATACAGACGCGTGCCATGCAAACCAAAATACCTTCTTGTGGAGCATATCACCGCTAGCGAAACAATTTCTAAATAGTGTTATTACCTTAGTTGTAGGAACTTTCTGTTTGGTTGTTGGCAAAGAAGAAGTAGGTTCGACTAGCCTACAAGAGTTTCACCTGAGGTACAGCATAAAGGGAAATATTTTCAAGAAAAAATTTGTTAAGATACTTTTTGTTGCTCTGCAAATTATACCAACTGATAATGAAAACTGACATAATTATACCGATCATCTTAAGTAGACTAGTTATAAGCATGCAGGTCCGGTGCATGGAGCGACATTGAAGATGAGACCGCTGTGCCACCTGTCAGAATGGTTAGGGGTGACACTGACAAGGTGCCTTTGTTTAGGATGGCGAGGACACGGAACTGACGGGAACGTGCAGCCCCCGACTCACTATATACGTCATCACCGCTTGTTACCTCCAATTTTCCCCATTAGAGTTTTGTCATGTGATTACGTTTTAGGACTAGGGTTAGGCTATTACAAGATTGTAAGTATATCCCGGGATTTCACCGTTCATACAAGACCCATGTCAGCAAGTTTTCAACTCCTTTACAAAAGTTAGGCTACTGCATGCTCAGGATCATATTTGTTTGTGATTTGGCTTGGGCGGCTAGGCAGGGCATTTGGCCATCCAAGGATGAGCCTACCAGGTTGTTCCTCTGGGATGAGACCCAGCATGAGTGCATGTGCGACTTCGGTGAAGTTGTTTCGATATTCGATATTCAGACTTTAA
Organism: Galaxias brevipinnis; assembly: GCA_036023535.2. NCBI lineage: Eukaryota > Metazoa > Chordata > Actinopteri > Galaxiiformes > Galaxiidae > Galaxias > Galaxias brevipinnis. The sequence continues at coordinate 2,128 of JAVQIZ010002081.1, forward strand.
TCGTCAATAGCTCTTAGAACAAAAGTCACACAATGATTCCACTACCATAATCTCATTCAGGGGATGATGCCAAACAGAATTTATGATTTATTTTTCACGATCGATGTCGTTTTAAAACAGCGAAATTGTATTGGTCTCAAGGGCTGAAAGTCGGAGCGCAGAACCTGTAGGAACCGTCTAAAAAGTCCACGTCGCCGCATTCGTTCCGGTTATTGTGAAAAACAAATTCCTTCAACCTGTTCTGTTTTATCAACGAATAGCTTCCCTATAATGCGGTGTACAAACATGAAATCACTGCTATGAATGCTTGGACATCCATTCTCTTATGTACGGCAATTAATTTTGTGAAATTAAACTTTACTGATTTTTAAACATTATTCGGTTTTTTTTTTCAATAGCTTCTCTATAATGTGGTTTACAAACATGATATCACTACTGTGCATGCCTGGACGTCCCATGACCTCCCTTCTCTTGTGTACGGAAGTTTATTGTGTGAAATTAAACTTTATTGATTTTTAAACATTATTTGACTATATAGAGTGGGGTTTCTTCAATAGCTTCCAAATAATGCGGTGTCCAAATATGAATTCACTGCTATACATGCTTAGACATTACCTCTATTGTGTACAGAAATTAGTTTTGTGAAATTTAACTTTATACATTTTTAACATTTAAAGTGACACCTGTACATGGGTCATGGAACGTCCAAGCCATAGCAGTGAATTCATGTTTGTACACCGCATTATAGGGAAGCTATTGAAAATAAACCCTGCTCTATATAGTTAAATAATGTTTAAAAATCTGTGAAGTTTAATTTCACAAAAGTAACTTCCTTACACAAGAGAAGGAAGGTCCAACCATGCATAGCTGTGATTTCATGGTTGTACACCGCATTATAGGGAATCTATTGGAAATTAACACTTCCATATAAGATGAAATAATGTTTAAAAATTTGTAAAGTGTAATTTGACTAAAGTAACACCTGTACATGGGTCATGGGACGTCCAAGCATGCAGTGAATTCATGTTTGTACACCGCATTATAGGGAAGCTATTGAAAATAAGTCCCACTTGACATAGTGAATTTTCTTTTTTAAATCAGTAAAGTTTAATTTCACAAAAGTAACTTCTGTACACAAGAGAAGGGAGGTCCAAGCCTGCATAGCAGTGATTTCATGGTTGTACACCTCATTATAGGGAAGCTATTGGAAAGAAACACTACTATATATAGTAAAATAATGTTTAAATATCAATAAAGTTTAATTTCACAAAGTAACTTCCGTACACAAGAGAAGGGAGGTCTAAGCATGCATAGCAGTGATTTATTGTGTGTGTACCGTATTATAGGGAAGTTATTGAAAATAAACCATAGTAATGTAGGCCTATACAAATTTGTAATGTTTAATTTGACAAAAGTAACTTCCGTACACAAGAGAAGGGAGGTCCAAGCACACGTAGCAGTGATTTCATGTTTGTACACCGCATCACAGGGAAGCTATTGGTCTATTAACAGAACATGTTGAGGGAATTAGATTATTCACAATAACTGGAACGAATGTGGCGACATGCACTTTTTAGACGGTCTCTACACGTTCAGCGCTCCGATGTTCAGCCATTGAGACCGATACAATTTCGCTTTTTTAAAACGACACCGATCGTGAAAAATAAAACATGTATACTGTTTGGCATCATACCCTGAATGGGATTATAGTAATGGAATCATTGTGTGACTTTTGGTCTCACAACTATTGACGATTAAAGTCTGAATATCGAATATTAAACCAAATTCACCTAAGTGAGGGCGCGTTCAAAGCGGCCCTCCACTCTTAGCTTTTCTAATGCCTTTCCATGTATATTGCCTTTCTCTCAATTTTCACTATTAAGTTCTAATTATGTTTGACTAATAATTAGGCATCTTAAATCATACTCGTGCCCATGGGCTCTCATTTGTTGGTTATTTGTGTATTTTAAAGGATTTAAACGCTCTCCAGCATTGTCTCTAGACAATTACAACTTCAATCACACAGGCCTGTAGCATATTTTGTTTTGCTTCGCTATGTTTCTCTTGCGCAGGTTGTCTTGGCTGCCTAGGTTGGTCACATCCATTGTTGTGTGAAGTCGGTGACATATCTTGCACAAATAAACCATAATGTAGATAACTTATAGTCGAGGTAAAGGAGCGCCTTTGTGAAAAAGGTTTCAACTTGTCTTTAATGTGAAAAACAATTCTAATCGCTATTCCATCCTTTATCGATATAGTTAAGAATATATTGAAGAATAAGCACAAGGAAGACATTTGCTATAAAAAGTGCAACGTTGCGTCAGAACATAGTACCGCCCTCTCAAATATGATTGGATAGGCCAACAATCGGTGCATCCATATTGAAGCTGCCTTACGTCAGTCAGTTTTTTGGGGGGGGCTTCCTGGTTCTACCAACTAAAAGAAAATAATTGGATAACGGATGTTAGTTGACGCCCTTCATCACTCAGCAATATCATCTTTTAAATCCATCAAATCTGTAAGTAAATGATTCAAGTATGTGTAGTTTGTCCTTTTTTATCGATACGTCCTTAGCGTTTGGCGAAGTAACACAAAATGCAGCGTAGCCTTCGCATCATTGCGATGACTTTCTTCAATAATATGTTGTAACATATACCACACAAGGCGAGACACAGACACAAGGCCACCGTTATAACTGCGTTATAACTACGTTATTCCTGTATCAAATGAGTATTACAATTCAGTGTATCTTTTCGATAGCTGATATAACATCTTACATGGGGTGGAAAGGAAGCAAAGGGTTCTAACCTCCGATCCATCTGCCCACCCAGTCAGCTAGAGAAGTGAGTTTCTTCATTAATAAGGAACCAATTCTGGGGTTTTTTCTATATCCTAATAACATTGTTTATCTGTTTCATCTATTTATCTTTATCTTTATCTACCTGTTTTACCTTGAAATGATCCTTGACGTTTTTATCCAAATCAAAACCTCACATTATTATTTTGTTATTGTAACTTTTAACGTCGGTTCAACATTTCCAAAATGTCCAAATCCGTTGTAAAATGTTCTATTATTCATGTTGGATATTCTGTAATAAAATATGAGTTACACAAACGTATAGACCAAATTACAGATAAATAGGGGAAACAAATGTTCCGTTCTCAACTAATAAAAGGATATAAAGGCTATAGGCCAGGAATGACCCAGATATTGTAGTAGCCAGGGTATATGTCAAGTATCAGCATGTAGCCTAGGTATTTTGAAAATCAAATGCAAATGCATGGTCACCTCAACATTCTCTTGAGGGAATGCTATCTTTTGGAGGGTTTTACAGTGTCAGATCAAATATAAATCTGTATAGCCTATGTAATACTATGTCAAGCTTTATCATATTGTGGTACACATATTCATTTTATTATTATATATTTTGTTTACAATTTGTGTGACATTATTGTGGAGTATTTGATGCACATCGGTAAATGACAGCTCACAGCATACAATGCAGTTAGATGGTTCTTCAGAGTTTACCAGCGGGATAAGAGTGAGTCCATTATGTTGTAGGGATGTCTGTCATTGTCTGTCTCAAAATTGCGATATTTATTCTTACCAGTGAATTTCAGTCCATATGAAATGGTGTCGTTAAATTTTGGAAAAAAACTTTTATTGAAGGTTGCAAACACAATGGCAGCCATATTGCCATTGTGCCTGCCTAGCGCCAATCAGGTCAGACCTAAGAAGTAGCAAACAAATAAGTTCATACACATTCTCACTGTGTGATGTTTTGGGTAAATACTCAGTACCACTCTTTCATAGTTGACACACTTCTTATCTCTACCCTTGACTTGACATTACATATCTGCCTTTAATTGCAGGCCAGCTGGATTTTGTAAGATGACATTCTGTTTCACTCTATGCATATTGAATTCAAATTGAATGATAGCGCTAATAATGTGGTTTTGTCTGCTTAGCTATCTCTATAATGATAACAACTCCATGATGATGACAACTGACCAACTGATAATACATTAAGATTAAATAGCTTTTCTTATTTTTCTTTCTCTTTTAAAGTTACCAGAGACAGTTTATGTGTAGAGGTGATTTTGGCGACCCCTACTGTTTGCTTAGTGTAATTATATTTCCCTAACTGCTGCAAGGAGAATGCTTGTGGTCACTGCATATGATCGCTAGCATGATCAACAACTATAGGCTACTCCAAGTATGGGCATCTTTTCCTAATTTAGTGACGCACGTCCTTGTGCCAGAAAGAAATTTGTCACAGTTTTGTGGGAGATCCTGCGGTGGCAGACAAAGTTTGTGTTTGAGACTTTAAGACGGCTGATCTGAACCGCGATTTTTTCATTCTCCCAGAAGAAATGTATTGATAATGTATTGACTGATCCGTTAAAATAAAAAAGTTGCCTATAGTGGCATTAATTTGTTCAAGGTTTCAACAGTCTAATAATAACGTTGAAGCATCTTTATTGCAACATGTATACCCCCGCCCCCCCATTGTGTAACTTTGAAATGCTCTAGGCCTAAACAAAATTAGATTTCTCCCATGTAGTCATAAAACAATGGGTAACTGTTTTGTTCATTTTGCAGTCCCACTATTGTAATCATTTTCTACAGCCGATTAAAACAGCGGCCACAGACACATACTGGCACCCCTGTCCACCACTGTCAATGTCAATGCCTAAACCAGATTGCTAAATTAAGTGCATTCAGTGGATCAACAGCAATGTGCCACTGGGGAGTATCTGCCATAATATCACAACACCCTAACAGGTGCCATGCTGTTGCTGTGGTGTTTTTTGCTAAGTAAGCCTGAGCATACTGTAGTGTTCAGCAGAATGTTGTGTTCCCAGTCACTGTTGTCCTGTCTGTTACTATAGACGCTATTCATGTGTGTCCACACAAACGTAAAGCAACAGTAGTATATAGATTCAAAATGCAAAGACACACACAGACACACACACACACACACACACACACTCACAAACACACAGCCCTAGGCATTGTTTTGTATTCTCCACCTGAAAGTCTGCTTCTTAACCCGGAGGCCCAGCACATTGGCTAACATACCATCACATGACCAGCTGTAAGCGCAATGCAATATAACCCAATGTCATACTTAGACGGGCAGTCTCTTCTCAAATTGTTACAGGACTGATGGCGTTCAAAAAGGCTTTGAAGAGGACTGCTATCATAGGATGTGGGGCTGCCGCCACTGTTTTTGGCCTATCACACCTGTTGGAATACAAAAAGACACAGGTAAATGGGGCACAAAGATCCACTGTTGAATTCCTTGTTACGTGTTTGTATGGTACATGATGTTTTAGCTGGATACCCCACACACAACCAGAGGGGTGCTATTGAGGTGTTCAGACCCTTAGCAGGCTCGTTTGGCAGACTGAGGGCAGCTTAGGAGTGCAGCAAGGAGTGGCATGCTCTAAGCTAAACAGCCAGTTCACACCCAGCAGGAAGAGCAAGTCTTATCTAGATTTAGGAATGTTGGCTGGTGAAGGTGTGGCTGTGGCGTAACTTACTCATTACACTACACTACACCACCTACCTACTTAGTCACAGATACCTAGTCACAGATTTCAATTGCATAAATGACAAAAACACAATTGAACGTGATGCCTTATGGTCTTAGTACCGTTAGACACAGTTAGTTCAACAGGGACGGTGTGTCTTGTACAACAAATAATAACAATACATTTAACGAAGGACTCTTATTTTCACTGAATAAAGATCATCACTGTCATGTCACACGATCCTTGATTGTGACCTTTGGTCGGTAGTTTCAGATAAAACATTTGAAGGATACAGAAAAAGCTTTTAGTATTACTTCTACTTTTAGTATTACTAAGAAAGGCAAAGAGCAAGCAGAAGGATTAAGGCTATGTTTTATGTTGTATATGTTGTCAGACATTGTAGAAGTCTGTGTCTTTATAGAGCGAACTGAAATAGCCAAGTAGCTGGACCCTCCTTTGAAAGGGATGAACAGGTGCCTTCTCCTGCCTTCTCCTGACCCTCAAACAGCGTTTGACCCATGAACTGCATTAGTTCTATTATTAGTTGGTCAAGAAACAAGTGTCTTGTCGGAAACTGAAAGCTCTGAACCCTCAAACAGTACAATGAATAGATGTTTCCGTGGATCACATAACTGAATGGGAAGCTTTTGGACAGTTATGAGTTATCTCTATAATTCCAATGTTTTATGGTAGGTACCTAGGGAACGTATTCTCAGTTTGATGATCAAACCATACTCCACACGTTATTTTCCTGACAAAAACTTGCATTGTCAAGGTTATAATAAGCTTAATAGTCAATGATCAAATGCTATTGAATTAGTGATTTGATTTTGTCCTCCTAATGTCAACTTCTGTCTGTGTCTTTGTCAACATCGAACACGAAACTTCACCACAACATCTCAACCAAGAGTCAATTGGTAAGACCTAGTCCAGCCTGCTAAATAAATATCTACGTCAGTAATGCATGCAGGAAATATGATTCTTGTAATTGTGATGCTAATAAGATGGGTATTGTCTGTTACATGACAAGGGCATTGGTTGTTTAGCGTTGAGAATGTTTTCACGCCTGAGTCCAATTGGCTATTTGCATGAGTGAAAGCTTTGGCACTTCTGTGCTCAGCATGATTGCAGGAACTGATTCTTCATTTTGTGGGGGTGTTGAAGTAGTCCTTGGAAATGGACACTAATTATTTAATCGTGTTTGCATTTCCAATCTTGAATTACAAACGCCAAGGTGTGTTCGCAGATTTGCAAGTCAAATTTACGACTGGCTGTAATTCAACAGTTTCTTTCATTGTGTCAATCTTTGACCCCCTGCGTCATCAGTGCTGTTTTGTTCCTTGTTTGTGTTTTAGTGATGAGTGAGTAATCAATGGGTGGTGTTACACCAGGCCTCAATAACTCCATAGAGCTGCATGACATTAACCCTGACTGACAAAGTGGTGGTTTTAGTTTTAGTAGTACGATGTTACAGATACAATCGTAGGTTGTAGTAGCCTATTTGAATTGTGTTAAAGAAGAAAGTTCCCATGGCCTATGGTTCCCATGGCCTATGGGAAGAGGTCCTGTGTGTACTTGTCAATATGTGTGTGTTTGGATCTCTAGGCCCGCTTAGCATTGGTGGTGGCTGAAGGAGAGGTCAAAGTGCCGTTTGAAAATGAGCTGCCCACCAGGCAGTCCCAGCTCTCTGCCCTGAGGGACACAGAGGAGTTTGATGTTCTCATCGTGGGAGGTGGAGCCACCGGCTCAGGCTGTGCCTTAGATTCGGTCACACGTAGTAAGTTCTCCCTCAAAACTCCATGCCATAGCAAGTTCAGTTTTAAGGATATATTAAACGCTTCAAGCTTTGCTTTTTCACAACTAGAGGCAGAGCAGAAGGGATGAGCAGTTTGATTAATTTTTGTAAACTAAATAATTTGACAATTCTATTCCAGTCTAATTCAATACAAGTCTACTGACAATATATATAAAAAAATATGATCTATGTGTCTACCAGTAGTCTGACCTGATTTCAGTCTTACATCCATTGTAGCTAAGCTAGTTCTTTTATAAATACTTCCCGATTGTCTAATAATACTGCTACTGGGTCCATAGTTTCAACAGTCTCTGTTTTAAAGATATCCTGCCAAAGCACTGCCTTGGTTAAATGGACAGACTCGTGCATTAAAACAAATCCATGGTGGTTGTATTTATACGGAATATAGCCAAAGGTTATTTTGTTTGTGCAGTATCTCTTGGAAAGAACTCATACTCAGTAACAGTACTTTATCTTCTGTCCCAGACCTGAAAACTGCACTGGTGGAAAGGAATGATTTCTCATCAGGCACCAGCAGTCGGAGCACCAAGCTCATCCATGGAGGAGTACGCTACCTACAAAAGGCCATCATGAAGTTAGACTATGAACAGGTAGCAATGTCTTGTTTTCTTTATGGTGCATGGTCTGGCTGTGAGGTGTCTGCTCATTGTAATTCTTTTAAAACATTTTCAGGAGACTGGAGATTTTCTTCTGAACAGTCTATTTTAGTTATAAAAAATATTATTCTAACTATGTCGTCCTGCGCTCTGAATAAATGTAAACTATGATTTTAACAGCACACTGCCTAAAAATAAACAAACTCCTTGGTCTCTGTAAAGAAAGTGCTGAGTTGTTTCTTTGAAACTGTTTCTTCAGTACATGATGGTGAAGGAAGCCCTCCATGAGCGGGCCAACCTGCTGGAGATCGCCCCCCACCTGTCTGCCCCGCTGCCCATCATGCTCCCGGTCTACAAGTAGGACAACCAGCGTCTTTTAGGCACTGGTTTTCATGGTGCTTTCATCAATACGGTTCATAGTTAGCTTTGACCATTTGTAGTATCCACTGCACTGTTAAAATGGCGTCTTTTGATAACTAGTGTAATATTGTTTTAAAGTTCTTTCCAAGAAAGTTTATTTCTTTTTGGAGACCACAATGGCTGTTATTATGACCGAATGTGGATGTTTGAAGTCTATATATGCAATTGTGAAGTAGTCTCAGTCTTGAAAATCTCACCAATAAATCAAAGGTCTTCTGCTCTCCTCTGGGCTGACACTGTTGAGCAGGCTTGGTGGCTGGGTTCATGGTTTCAGTAGAGTTAGAGAGAGCAGACATGGGTCAAGCCTGTCTGGGCTTTTCTGATGACTCGGAGTGTTCCTGTACTGTAGATGGTGGCAGCTGCCGTACTACTGGGCTGGCATCAAAATGTACGACCTGGTGGCCGGGGCCCAGTGCCTGAAGAGCAGCTACGTCCTCAGCAAGAGTAAAGCCCTGGAGCTCTTCCCCATGCTCAAGAAAGACAAACTGGTGGGCGCCATCGTCTACTATGACGGTAAATCAAAACATGTCGCTATCTTCTGCTCAGGCCAGGAATATGCTAGTATGTGCAGTATGACTTGGCTGTTGTTTTACTGTAGTGCTCATTTTAAATGTTTCAATTTTTTGTTATTTCTGTGGTCCAGGGCAACACAACGATGCCAGGATGAACCTGGCCATAGCCCTAACAGCTGCTAGGCATGGCGCTGCCATGGCCAACTACACCGAGGTGGTTCATCTGCTGAAGAAGAAGGACCCTGAAACGGCCAAGGACAGGGTGTGTGGGGCCCGCTGCCGGGACCTCATCACGGGTACACAAACACACACACACACGCACGCACGCACACACACATGCACACACACACACACACACACACACGAGCGCACACACACACACTGTCAGATCCTCACGTAGCTTTAAGTGTGTCTGTAACCACTCCTGTATCCTCCTCCAGGCCAGGAGTTTGATGTCAGGGCCAAGTGTGTCATCAACGCTACAGGGCCGTTCACTGACTTGGTGAGGAAAATGGATGACCAGAAGACCCGCAATATCTGCCAGCCTAGTGCTGGGGTTCACATAGTCATCCCAGGCTACTACAGGTACTACAAATTCAACCCAGATGAATTCCTAGGCAATAACTCATTGATCTTAAGTCAGAAGGCAGTGCTGCTCAGCTGAGCTTTAGCTCGAGGTTTTGCCCAGGGCTGTTTTTCTGTTCTTCTCACCCTCCCTCTCCATTGGTGGATAGTGGTTATTCCTAAAAACGGTCATATGTGAAATCCCACTGAAAGAAAGAGCAGTCCTTATTTATTTATTAATCTGCTACTATATATAAGACAGATAGCAGCTCTAGCAGCATCCGCTTTACCTTGATGCCAGGCTGCATCATGAACACGATGCCTAAACATAAACCCCCTGGAGAGGAGCTAGACTGTGAGCTAATGACACCATCTGTGTTGTAGTCCGGACAACATGGGGCTGCTGGACCCGGCCACCAGTGACGGCCGGGTCATCTTCTTCCTGCCCTGGGAGAAGATGACCATCGCAGGGACCACGGACACGCCCACCGACGTGACGGCCCACCCCATCCCCATGGAGGAAGACATCAACTTCATCCTAAAGGAGGTCCGCAACTACCTCAGCCCCGACGTGGAGGGTAGGCCTACACCCTTCTACTGCACCATGGGAAATACACAGTAGTTTGGAAATGATTACGGTCTGATATTGGAAATAGGTGTGGTTTATGATACCTTTATGTAGCTATTATATACATGGTTGGTTGGTTATATGTTGAGTTATTTTCAACCAGTAGATTAACTAATACCCTAATACCTTAGACACTTCATCCACCTGCTGGGTTAATGATTACTCTTTTACAAAGAACATAATTGTGGGTGTTTTTTTACTAAAGACCACTTGTTTGCATATTACCTACAAGCCTTTTTATATTATGTTTTGTAAGGAATATTTAAGTGTACAACTTTACAGTTTTATGGCAATGAGCAAAATAATTCAAAATAAATTATCAACATTTGGGTGGAATTTTCCAACCTTCCCAGCTGGCACATGGGTCTCAACATTCAGTGCTGAGTCAAATGAACTCAGTGTGGGGCTGATCAATTAGCACTGCTTTGCTAGAATAGCCAATGAACGCTTGCTATTTGACTGTGTATTTGTCTGTAACTGTGTGTGTTCCTCAGTGAGGCGAGGGGATGTGTTGGCAGCCTGGAGTGGCATCCGACCCCTGGTGACTGACCCCAACTCTAAAGACACCCAGTCCATCTGCAGGAACCACATCGTCAACGTCAGCCACAGTGGACTGGTCACCATCGCTGGTCAGCCCCTTCACAACTATGAAGGATATGGTTTTTCAATGAGAATTCATTAACATGGGCATATGACTGGTGTAAGTGTGTGTTTTACAAGCTGTGTTTCTATGGCCCCTATTGTGTGTGTGTGTGTGTGTGTGTGTGTGTGTGTGTGTGTGTGTGTGTGTAGGTGGGAAATGGACCACATATCGGTCCATGGCAGCAGAGACGTTGGATGCAGCGGTTGAAGCCCACAAGCTGAAGGCTGGGCCCAGTAAGACTGTAGGGCTGACTCTGGAGGGGGGAAAGGACTGGACCCCCACTTTGTACATCCGCCTAGTGCAGGACTATGGCCTGGAGAACGAGGTCTGGGACACCTTTGCAAATCACTTTGCTGCTCTTAACCTTTACAGGGACCATTTTGCACAAATTCACGTCCACAAACATTCTAAATTGTGTTAGGAGATCAAGTGTGTTGAGATCACGCCTTACCTTTAGAGTTCACTGATGATTCTTTACTGATGGGAATGTGGATGTGACTGCAGGTTTTATGTTTTCTTGTGTTTCTGTTAATGCTGGATAACTGAATGTGGATGTGACCCTGCAGGCTGAATGTCTGGTGGTGTTACTGATAATAACTGAATGTGGATGTGACCCTGCAGGTTGAATGTCTGGTGGTGTTACTGATAATAACTGAATGTGGATGTTACCCTGCAGGTTGAATGTCTGGTGGTGTTACTGATAATAACTGAATGTGGATGTGACCCTGCAGGTTGCTCAGCACCTGGCAGCGACCTACGGGGGGAAGGCCTTTGACGTGGCCAAAATGGCGCAGGTCACAGGAAAGAGATGGCCCATTGTAGGGAAGAGACTGGTCTCCGAGTTCCCCTACATTGAGAGTGAGGTACGATGTGAATTTATATTGGATAGTTTTCTGTTCGTCTTAATATGGTGATATATACAGCCATAGATAGTCTATGTTATTTCAAAAAAGGCATGGTGATGATTTAAAGGTCAGTGCTGAGACCTTACTGAGGTTATGGGGTGATGCATCACCACATGTCCAATTATTACAAAAATGACAAGTGTAAGTAGTAATGACATGGTCATGGTTTCATTACGTTAGCAGTTTCATGTCAATAACATCTGAGTTTGGTATATTGAAAAGAAAACTTACCTGACGAGTGTAAAACCCTTCCATGCTTTCTGTTAGTAACATGACAAAATGTTTGATATTGTCAGTGTATTGCCACGACCAAAGGTCTCCCCTCCTTTCTGCTGTCTAGATACTGTATGCCATTAAGGAGTACGCCTGCACGGCCATTGATGTAATTGCTCGGCGAACACGTTTGGGATTCCTGAATGTGCAAGCGGCCGATGAGGCACTGCCTCGCATCGTTGAGATCATGGGCAAGCAGCTGGAATGGAGTGAGCAGAGGAAGTCGGTGAGGAACTTGGTGTTGTTCTCAATGTTCCGTTTCCTGTGTTGACAGTTTAATCCATGCTCTGCCTTGATTTGGCAATGGTTGGTTTGATCAAAATCAATGGAAAAACACATACCCTCCCCTTTCTCTCACTTTGTTTGTGTGTGTGTGTGTGTGTGTGTGTGTGTGTGTGTGTGTGTGTGTGTGTGTGTGTAAGCAGGCACATGATTGAGCCAAATTGTATTTGAATCTGATGTTTACTCCATGTTTTCATGACTGCTTGATGATAGTCCGTCATCCATACTGTCTTTGGTTTGTCTAGGAGGAGCTGGAAGCAGCCAAGAAGTTCTTGTACCATGAGATGGGCTACCGCTCCAGGTCAGAGCAGCTGACCAAGACATCTGAGATGACTCTGGACTCCCAGGAGGTGGCCAGGTACAGCACACCCACAATCCCATCATCTATTATCTGATGGAAGAACCGGGTGTGATCATTTAATTTGATTTGATTTGCAAGGTACACGAAGCGGTTCCACAAATTTGACAAAGAGTCCAAGGGCTTTATCACCACTGTGGATGTTCAGCGAGTGCTTCAGGTGAGGCTGGCTTATCCTTTCTCCCCTTCACTTCCTGTGTGGTTCTCTTCCTGCTGTTCAAACTCACTGACCCCTCTCTCTTTCTTTAGAGTATTAGCGTCCAGATTGACGAAAATGCTCTCCATGAAATTCTCAATGAAGTGGACCTGAACAAGAACGGACAAGTGGAAATAGATGAGTTCTTGCAGGTAAGTAATTTGGTGTGCAACAACAAAATCGGGCACTGTTCTGAAAATGTATTTTGTTACAGATTTATAAAACATTTACAGTATGTTGTGGGGATTTTTATTTTGAATTACAGTTTATACAAGCAGATATTATATTAATCTTTCATATAACTTTCTATTACTACAAAAAGGGTATAATTATCTAAACACATTTTATCACATTATGTACATTACATTTGAGAAGAAGAACTAATAGCTCTTAGTCAGGATTTGTTTACATATGACAAGCTTCTTGATAGCCGGCTTTTTTTGCCTGTATACTTGCCTCTTGACACATCAGTAGTAAGATGTAGTAATTACATCTAGTAACTTTTGTTGGAAACAAAAAACTGTTGTGCACTGTCACTGTATTGCAACACACAGAGAACAATTATTTTCTTTTCTTAATATAACTGTCGTATTCCTTATCAACAAGAGGCATGTGTTTTAACACTGATCTGAGAACACTCTTCTTATCCTCTGAAATAATACAGCTATAAACCAACACTGGAGGCTTTGGTAAGATGAAGGATGGTGAGGCACACCTTGTTTTTACATTTGAACCCCGTATGTCTACATTAAACAAAGGCTTTCCATGACATGCCGTGTACATTACTTTAAACGCACACTCAGTGAACCTATGCTGGGCCACAATTGCAAACGGTACTTGCTTATACAGAAAAAGCTTGGAGCTAGTTGGTTCACTGACTGATTAGTTAGCTGACTGGCTGGCTTACAGGGCTGTTGTGCTGGGTCTGATGGCATAGTTAGCTTCACTGTACCAGAGCTGTTGTGATACATCCAGCCCTGTTCATCCGACACAGAGCTAGCTGTCTGTGTGCGCTTAGGATAGTCGACACATTAAGAGGACCTTAAAGAACCGGCTATGAACCTGCTGTCTGCAGGAGCACTCTACCATCAATGGACATGGCTCTGTTGTCCTTCCACAGCTTATGAGTGCAGTGAAGAAGGGGCAGGTGTCGGACAGTCGGCTGGCCATTCTCCTGAAGAGTGCCGAGGAGAGCCTGGAGCTCCGTGGGCCTGTCTCTGTGGATCGCAGCGGTGGAGGGTTCTAAGAGCGGCCAGCCTCAGCGCAGCCCCACTCCCAGCCGGCCGCTCCACTGAGGTGGTGATGGGGCTGGGGATGCTGCTCAACCTTGCAGGTGATTATTAAGAAGGAGAGGTCATATGATAATATCATCATTTGAATGACAATATTGCAATCAAGAATGCAACGGATCCCAATTTGGCAAAAAATCAACTGTTGACTGGATGTGTGATGGAGTCTAAATGGTGAATGGTCTAGATTATATTTCATCAAGTCAAGGTCTCCTGTGCGTCTCAACGTTTTCATGATGAGAAAAGCAATCCCTTTGAGAGCCAGTTTGTAAAAACAAAGATATCGGATGCACAAACAAGATCAGTATGATTTCTGAATTGTCATGAACAGTCTCAGTTTTTTAAACAAATATACGTTTTTGGACTTTAAATAAGTCCTTTAATCCTTGATCGTTGAAGAAACATTTATTGATGAAAAAATGATTAATGACATGTTAAAGAGGTCTTTTCAAATGTTGTATTGTACCCCCAGTCAGAAATCTAAATGTATTTTTTGGTGCATTATTTGCAGTCCAGACCCGGTTTTCGTTTTTTGTTTTGAAGAACTTTCCCTCTCTTGTTTTGGTTAGTTGTCCTTACTATTTTCAAGAGACTATCTCCAGGAATCCCGCCTCAGTCAAAAGGAATCTGAATAATATGTGGCCTATAACTAGCCGAATGTAACTGCAACTTTTCTTGTTTTCTAGTACACTGGTGATTTATCTACAAGCTGAAAGTGCACAGTCTATCTACTGCTTTTAATACTAAGTTTACAGCACAAGGTTTATTCACTTTTTTTCTTAGCGCTTAAATATCAACGCAAAAATTGCCTTTTCCAATAATTTCTTTATTTGTACCACTTTAAATATTTTACAAGATGTATTTATTATTCATTAATTTACATAATCATATATATTGTTTGGCAAAGTATTGTCATTATGCAATAGGACTGACACAGAGAAAGGACTCAATACTGTACACTGTGGGACGTGGCAGATGTTACCAATCATTGTTTGTAGAGGTAGAATATGCTGCGATCATGCTTTACTGTAAGCAAATCTTTATTTTCTATTTCCATTTTTTTATAGGTTTTTTTTGCGCTAATTTTAGCGTGTGCTTGTGTTGGTTGTGTTGTGTGTCGATATTGTCAGCTCAAAGTAACAAGGAATGGAATGTATGATATGTGCCTTGATTTCAATCTTGGTATAAAATCAAATTAATACTTTCCCCCCATTTGTCATAATACCACACTAATAGATACAGTATATTTTGTATAGTGTGTACAGATAAGATTTACAAAGTAGAATAGTTAACTTCATTAAAGAACTAAAGTTTTTTTATTGTAAAAATATAGTAATGGATGCTTCTTATTTTTGCACTGATTTATCCCTGGATGTACTTATACTTTTGAAAGAAATTCTTCCAGAACAGAGCTTTTTATATATATATATATATATATATGTGTGTGTGTGTGCCATTTTTTGTAATTCTAACCAAAGCATGTGTATCAGTTAGTTGTCACTTGGGAGTTCAGTACAATACCTTGTCAATGAGGGATTTGTTACTCCCAACTTTAATTTGTAAAGAACAGCTCAAGGGCATATCAACTTAAAACCATGTTCCTGTTTTTCATTGTGTTTTCTCAGATGAAATTTCAGCTTGATCTGTATTAAAAGAGATCCCAATTCCTTTTATTTTGCTATAACAGTGTAAGCTGACACACCATAATTATCTAATGAAATGTGGTTGTTTACGGAGCACATTGCCTTGCCTGTGAGTTCTTTAAGGTAACATAAAACAAATTGAACACCTATTGCTTATTTATTTAAAATGTTTGATTTCCACACTGTATTACTAGGAAGCATTCACCTGACATTTTGCATAACGGTAAGAACTGATAACATTCTTAGTTTTTTATCAAACTGAATAAAGGTCATACGAGATGTTTAAACGACAACCTAAATCTAGTGTTCCAATCAGAAATGTGTCTAATATATAAACAAAACATAAACATTTTGTTTACTCAGAACCAGAGACTTACGTAAATATCCATTGTTTATACAATCCTTTATATCTATTCATTTGCTCAACTGCTTTTGATCAGTTCATGCTGATGGTAAGTATTAATCCTAAAATCATATCATATATTTGAAAAGATACAAAGTATCCTTTTGATGTTGGGTTTGATTGTTGGGTTCATTATTGGTCATAGGTACATGCTATTGGCCAGGCACTGTACACAAACGTACACTGTATTATAACTTTATATATGCAGGTAGGCTTGTTCATGGAAAGAAAAGGCACACAGCTACCAGCTGCATTAATGGGACTATGTAACAATGCGGGTAACAATGGACCTGTTAACAAAGTTGCAGAAAGCTCTTCTCCGAGGTTTCAATTGACGCCTATAATGATAGGATAGGGTAATGCAATATTACCTGCTCTAGCTATTAGATTTCTTATACACATATCCAAAGTAATAGACACATCAGGCAGACCAATACTGTGGAAAACAGCTTAGAGAGTCTCCCAGTGGATCAAAATGGTAACATCTTACTTTTCCCTAACGTAAACAATTAAATCTTAGACATGTTTTTGCTTAATGATAATATTATAATTAAGTTCACATGCATAATGGCAGAATGCAAGTCCTATGTAATCCTGAGAACATCATGTTCAACCTGCCAGACCAGAAGCACCATCTGCTGGCTAAGGCATGTAGGTTTGGCCATATATAGAGAAATTTGATGTTATTGTTATACAGCTGAAATATTACGGATATGCACCTCTGCAGGTCACCTACACCCTTTATTCCCTGCAATTGTTTATTTTTTCTTTTAATTTCGAGAAATGTTCTATTTCTCTTGTGAGAATGGCAATCCATTATGCAATACAAATTGGTAACTTCTGTACTAAAAATATTTGTAATGCAATTGAAAGGAAAGTTTATTCTAATTGCTGATTTTACATAATTTACCTGCTAAATAAAATATAACATGGATCGTATAATTAATTTATACGATTTGAATTTGCAACTTTTTTTGTTCAAATAAAGCTAAAACAAACAGTCTTATTCTGAAGGCAAATGTTATTTTATCATGCAATTCAAATTAGTAACAACAGTAGTCAACACTTTATTTAAATGCAGTTAAAAGGAGAACAATTGTTCTAATGGCTGAACTTTCATTAATTACCCTAAAAAGTTACTACTTTTATTGTAACAAAAAATGTAATAAAAATTGTGTTATGAAATTTGGTCTCTTAGGATTATGTGGTAATCATTGACTGCAACGTATCAATTCTCTGTTCGGTGTTGCCATATCGGATCTTTCTATTAGACACAGTTTTGTACTTTGACTTCTCTGTATCATTGACAGCAGGTCTTATATCAATGCTATTTTCTTATCCCTCACCATTTACCATATCTTTCTTCTCTTCATTCTCCTTATGTTTTTCTGTGGTCTTCCATATTGGCTCCTCGCTTGAGCCAATTTGCCTGTTGCCAAAGCAGATACCCACTACAAGTTAAACTATCTCCTCCATAGGACTTATTTGTCAATGCCTAACCTGATAAAACACATTTAATTACCAGAACTTTCTCTTCAGGAATAGACACGTCTAATACACTGGTAGTTAACTGCTTAGATAAGAGACTTGATGTGCCATGCTGTGGATTTTTTATTTGGTTTTAATAAGCCCACTGAGTAATTTGTATTATCCTGTAAATCTAGAGCAAATTGTATTATGCAAGAAACGTACACCACAAATTTCACAGATATGCATCCTACTTACCAAAAACAATGTACTGTAACAATTAAAATAAAGCTAAGATAACAGAAATTACAAATAAAGACGTTTTTATGTTAAAAAAAACAAGCCATCTTCAAGGCTTGTTTCAGCAAGGTACAGAAATGCCAACCAAAAGAACTTTGCAAAAAAAATTATTTAATTTTTTTCAGAAAAGGGATTTTGGTGTCTGGTAACTCTTCAAGAGTTGACCAAACTGAAAAAGGTAAAGCTTGGATTATTGTCATACAATCTAAAGTGACATACTTTGCAGTGAATTGGAATGTAAAACAGTTGAGAGAGTTGGTTTGTGTGGATTCTTCTACAGAGGAACTTATACCCTTCAAGTTGTGTGGGTAGTTGAAGCTACCTAATTTAGGAGTTTTTTGAGTGAGAGAGAAATGAACACAGCAGTTTTGAGAGAGAGAGAGAGAGAGAGCCTTCTTCCGTAGGCAAGGGGTATGATGGTCAAATATATTGTCATCTTGCAGCAGCAGTGTCTCTTCAAGATCTCTCAAATTTGGAAGTGGCTGTAGAAGTTCAGAAGTTTAGAGATAAGGAATAGCGTAGGCCTACCCTTTGCTCGAGCCATGAGTAGAAAAACGGTAGAGCCCTGACTATTAAACAGGTCAAGCGAGAAAGAGGGCTGTCATCTGCACATGTACCTTCAAGATTCCTGTCTAAAGAATGGAGTATATTTTGGTTAGGGCGGTGGTAGGGTCATTTGGGCATTAATGTAAGGGAAATATCTAAGCTGGGGATACAAAAAAATCTTTGAACATTTTGTCTGGCACGACCGAGTTGCAAAGTAACGTTGCTATAAAGTTGTAAAAGTGTTAAATGTCTACTAATCGGTTGCGATTTAGACTACGTTGGACAATAAACGGTACATCCAGTGGAGGGCAGTATACGCCTGTGCCACTGGTGTGCCGTAAAGCCAAAATAAGAGGTAGAAGAAGGCAAATTGATGATTACATTTACCCACTTTCTTTACAACGGTAGCCAAACTACAGTATTTCAATTCAGATGCAACTTACCTAATCCAGCCACACAAGACCGTAAACTGTCTATGGTAGGTTGATACAATGAAAACAACAGTAACGCCTCTGAAATGCCTGGGTAACATGTCATTTTAGTGCTAAGCCTGCAATGTGTTAGCTAGCTAGCTAACTAACTGTTAGCAACCGTTACGTTACTTCCTACACTGTACACAGTGGACTAGGTTAAGTTAACATGAACGCTAGCAAGTAACTAGTTTACTAACATAACGAGTTGTTAAATTTGTTGACGCTAGCTGATCACTAACATTAATCTTTAAAAGCTTTCTTTTACAGTCGATTCGTTCGACACCTCTATGGCAAACGCCTAGAGAGCGTGCATCATTCTCCAAACTCTAATAATAATTAACAACGCTCGAGAGACTTTCAGGGTCACGCGGTACACGCGTCAGCTACTCTATAAACACAGTAGCAAATTAATCTCACTTCAGCTTTTCATCAATCAGCCAGATGTGAACATTGTCGTCCTGCCTAGTGAACCATATCTTCAGCGAAGAAGCTGTTCGGTCTCTTGAGGGTTCTCTCCTTGCTAGCAAGGTGTTTTCTCCTCTGTCTTCAGCGTTTCTCCTGCCTTCCCGTCAAGCTACTCAATTTAGCACCACAGCAGGCGAGGTTTCTAGCTCCCAGTTGGCTAGCTAGTTCCTTTCCACCATGCCTCACCTCGTTTGGTTCAGGTTCAAGTTAGTTAACCACTTCGCTCCTCCCGGGAGGTTTTGCGGTGGTTTTCGGCAAGGTTTTTCCTTCTTAAAGCCTGTACGTTAGTCGCTAGCCTCAGACTCTCTGGAGCAGGTTGGTTAGTGCTAGCGAATGCCTTGAGCTAGCCCCCGAGTTCGGTTGGCTAGCTCAGGAACTCGGTGCCTCACCCACTTCTCGTGGGATGACCTCGTGGGATGTTAGCAGCTGGTGCCCCATTTTCGAGCGTGTGCCTTGCTGTTTTCTATCGATCCAAGTTGTAGTCAGCAACGTGGTTAGTGCCCCCCTTTTTTTCTATGTCCAACAGGGTATCGCTAACCACTTAGCTAGCTACTACTGAGGCAGCTCCCTCCAGCGAGCTAGCTAGCAACAGCTGCCTCGTGGTGTCGATGACCTTGCTGCTCCCTAAGCTAGCGAAGTAGTGCGCCTCAACCTAGTTAGCTTGGTTGGCTTGGGCTGGCGTCACCCCTACTCAGTAGTGGGATATCGACGTCCAAGGTGGCTAGAAAAAAGAGGCAGAGTGAGCTACTCTTTTGCCAGTTGAAGCTGCCCCTCTAACCAGGGACGAGCTCTCCATCGGGGAGCTCTCCCCCATTCCCTCATGCCCTGGTACACAGATCCCTCACAGATCTGTGATGGGGGCGTCCTACAGGGCCTCGGCGTTGGCAGCCAGGAGTGTGAACGTGGTTTCAATTCTCCTGGCATACCAGGCTGAGGTCTAGCAGGAGATGGCTGAGTCCGCCCCGGACGAGGACATCTCCGAGCTGTGGGACATCAGCCGTATGCTTACCGACCTCTCCCTGCGCTCCCTCAGAGGAGTGGCAGCACAGACAGGCAGGTCCATGGCAGCTACGGTGGTGGCGCAATGCTCCGTCTGGTTGGACGTTGCTAAAACCCCAATTAAAGAGTGGGCTGCCTTCCTCGTTGAGCCGCTGGATTCTGCTGGGCTTTTCGGTGCCTTGGTGAGGAAGCTAACGGCCCGAATGGAGCAGTGGAAGTCAACAGGGGACGCCCTGTCCGCACTGGGGAAGCCCTCTCCCCTCCCGTCCAGGACGGCATGGGTTTCACCTGCTTGCCCTCCACGTGCTGCCCGTCAGGTTTTTGCTACGCAGGCGCCAGTGAGCGCTCAATGTGGATGACCATGAGCGAAGAACAGGTTCGCGCCAAAGACGTCCCAGGCCCAATCCCAATGGCCTATTTTACACCCCTTAGCCCTAACCTTTAGCCCTAACCCTTCGTTTTGCGCGTTCACACGTAGGGCTAGTGTTGTCCCAATTCCCTGGTGTTGAAGGGCTAAGGGCTAGGGTTGTCACTTTATAGCCCTTGAAAGGGAGATTTTCCAAAGGCACATTTAAAACTGAGGGTTATAAGAAATCTCCCAAAAAGCCTTGCGAATTACCGGCAAGATGGAGGCATACTTCACTCACTGGTAAAAAAAAGAAAACCACAAATGTAAGTATATTCTTTGCTAATAAAGAAAAAAAAGTTACGATAACCCTTGTATCTTCTTAGTTTAATATAGTTATTTTTTATTTTAGACTTTTTCTTTACAACATGCATAACAAAAAGATCGCTAGTTTCCTATTGTTTCTAGCTAGACTAGTTAGCTAACATTTCAACACAGGCTAATTTGTGCATATTTCCATGTCGTACATCCCCACTATGATGGCATATCGATATGAAATATGCACAAAATTAACTCGGGTCCAGCAGCGAAGTTGCCGCGCTTGTTTCTGCTCCTGTAACTTCAGTGCAGACTGGCAGAGTAGGACCGATTGCTAGCTTACACAGTACGAAGCACTACTTCTGTATCATGATGAAGTGGCCTGATTATGTTATGAAGCAGTGCTGTTCTTTATTTGATAACTTGTTTGATTGGTTGATAGCGTGAAACGTACGTTTTGAACGAATCATGAGCTTTCATGCTTTTCTACCTCTATCAGAATGGCAAATGTCATGGTGATAATACCGTTAATGCAATATAAGGGAGGTAAAGCTAGAAAGATAGAAAAACCCCACATGAACACATGCCATTTTCAGTATGATTCACCTGTCCTCCATGCTATAAAACAAACATTCCTGTTATTTTAATAGTCTGGGCTTGTCACCCTTATAATTTACAGTTATCCCAAGCAACGGCATTGTTTTGTTTTAAATCTGATCAATCTGAAGAAACAGCCTGGCATTTTTTTTATCATTGATCTTTTGATATGAGAATGGACACATTGTTTCGCAGAAATTAAGTTAAAATAGTTATGCGTAACACATGGTCATATCATCCAGTTCTGGCATATAATTAATTCTCCTATATTTTGTTTTCTTTCAGGATATTGTGTAGCTCACAGTGATTGCTGACACCAGAGCCTGAATCCACCACTTTAGGCACATCTTCATGGGAGCCTCTCCCATTTTTACCCAAGCCCCCCAACCCATACACACGAAAAAGAATAAGAGGAGGAAAACAAAGTGTATGGTGTTTTTTCTAACACAGGAAAGTGATAAAGAGCAGAAGTACCATGAGGAGAGAGTGAGGCGAAACAGAGCGGTTTATAGGCCGGTTTGAGCTACAAAGTGATCAAATGCCAAACACTTCATTTCATGTGGCCTTGATTGTGTTCAGTGCATTTTTTTACCCTTGCATCACACAAGTTCCTGTTTGTGTGATGGCTGATTTGTTTACGTTGTGATTGCACTATTCAGATGTCAGTAACTTCAGAAGCACACGTCTTATTTGTATACTTTGTTTTTAT